>QGOA01014292.1:0-21181 GCA_003313075.1 Termitomyces sp. MG16
TATAATAAATATAATATAATATTGACTACTATATAGTAAGTAAAGCTATGTGGCCAACGCCACATAGCGGACTACGATACAACATGTTATAAAATTTGAAATTTCTTTTTTTTTCTTTCTTCTTTCAACCATGGACAACATGCCTGTGGACCCCATTGAGCAACAGCAGCAGCAACAGCAACAGAGTGCATCTGAGTTTTTGCCATTGGTCATACTGTCAGCTAAAGGGAGGGACAGATGGCTCTACCACTTATCCAAAATGTGCCCTAGTGGGGACAATTGCAACAGGCTGTGGGCTTCCCACTACAGCAGCCAATTGATCAGTAGCTATCAGCCACAATAACTTATGCAGGGCAACTTCATGCCCCAAAACATATTTGTGGGCAGCTTTCCACCTCATTAGACAGTAGCGGGTGCTTATGCACCACATTATACTGAGAGCCATCCTAGCAAGTCTTGTACAGGGGGCTATTTAGCCCCCAAGCCATGCCAGGATAGAGGCAACTCCCAGTAATGGCAAGAGGAATGATAGAGCAGCATTCTTTGCCCCAGTTTACCACCCCAGCACACTATCTTGGCATGGCTAATATGCCAGTAATGATGCCATACTCCCCAGCTTGGATGGGAGCTTGAGGCATAATGCCCCAGTATAGTGCCTTGTATGAGGTGCCCACCAAGGAAGGAAAATTGACCTCTCAGCTGGTCACAATGTTAGCTGACAGTCCAGAGGGATGTAGATTATCCCTCATGCTGGCAAAGACAGCCAGTAAGAGCACAGAAACTCTCAATACAGAACTAAGCAGCAAGTCTCTAGCTAAAGTGCTGACAGAGAGCCTGGCCAGGCTCTCCTTGTTACAGCAGCTGGAAATGCCGCACCAATCCAAGCCCAGCTCAGAAGAAGAATTGTGTCCTCAACATGACAAAGGAAAAGCATGGGCTGTTAAGCTCACTCACAACCAGGACTTTGTCCTAGCTTCCCTCCTCCAATGCCTAGGAGATAATAAGTACGATGTACTTGCAGATTTATTGTTCTTCTGCAATGTGGAGGCCGTTGTCCTTATTAGTCAGATGATGGACAACATGGATCATATGCATGCTTAGCACAAGACTGATTTCCTTGTCCTCTTGGCTGCTTGTAAGCAGCAGACTACACCTCCAAGTTGGGACACCAACTCTAACAAGAGGGCATGTCAGCAAAGAGTGGAGGATGTGCCCTTCTGCTCAACTCCATCAAGTATTTCTGCTCCTAGCCAAGAGGCCAGCCTAGAATAGGACATCCTCCTCTATAATGATGTTCCTGTTCCAGCCCTCACTAGTGGCGCATCTGAGGTCACATCCTCATAACCATTATCTATGGTATCCATCATGCACTCTGAGGAGCAGAGTTCCTGGAGTGTTAGTATACACCCACAAGGATTGTCGGACATGCCTATATTAATGTGCACTTGCCTAAGGATGCCCCAAAAGGGGCCTTAGGAGCTAACATTCTCTTCTTACCTGCAGTATTGTTAGAGGGCCCCACAGTCCAATATTCTCATTTTGTATAGACAATGGACTCATGTTCAGAGAGCTCCATCCCAGAGAGGCTGCTCTCTCTGCTCTCCAACAATGACTGGTATGAGGAGCCTGAAGAGGCTCATATAGAATCCCCTGTGCCACACAAAACTGCAGCACAATGTGTAGTATGCAAAAGGCACAACAATAATCGACAGGCCAAGATAGACTATTGCACTAAGAATAGTGCCTGTCAGGGGACTCCTCATTTTTTCCTTCCTTTACTCCTTATCTCTTCACTCTTCTTTTATTCATTCTCTTATTTCTTCTGACATTATCTCATTTTACTGTTTCTATTCTTTCAACACTATCTGTTAGTGTTATTCTCAGCCCTTAAAGTGCTCTGGTTCTTTAGCTACTATTCAGACAAGTGTGGGCTCCTCAGCACTGCTTCCAGACTGCTTACATAAGCCAGAGTTTGCCAGAGTTTGCCCCTTATTTGTGCAATTGTTTGTATAGGCAATTTTCGAGTTTTTAAGGTTTTGTAGTACTGTACAGTTGTTTCCTATGCTTCAGAGGCCCTAGAAGTGTCCAACCTGGTATAGGGAATCCCTAAACTTGTTCTCTTTGAATCTTCCTCTGCCAGATGAGTAGTTATTATGATATTGTCAGTACATACTCTAATACACCTTAGATCTCCCTCTGCTAGCTGTGTGACTGAGGCCACAGCCTCTAGACGTTGCCCTTACAGCACCAAGCGAGGAGCTACCCTCCTCAAAGAAGATACTAGGTGCATCCCTGATGCACTCAACGTTGTGATCTATTGTGATCACACTATTGAGCGCCAGAACTTATTCTTTGGTGCAGGATTGGCATCTCAATTCTATTGGCTACAAGCAATCAACACCATCTTCATTGGACAAAACACCTACACTGCCAGGGCCTTTGAGGCCGAAAAACCAGCAACGTCATGCAGATGCCCTACAACGGCAAGGTGTACCAAGTTGCACCTCAGGGATTCTCTTGCAACCCATGGGAGCTTTGCCAGCTCTATGCACTGGTAAACAATCAGTTTATGCCAATCCATCAGCATCAGTTGGGCTATCTTCTGCTCAACAAATTGTTGCAAATAACTCTTAATGGTCATTCTACTGCCTGGGACTGGACAATGTCTCAACTACTCAGCAACATCTTATACCACACAATTGTGGTATCCTTTGCAAGTAACAAGGATATTAACAATAAGACGCTTAAATGCCTCGATCATTATGGGGCTTCCCAGTTCCTTGCTGAGTAAGATGGGTGGTGCGAAGCCACCATTAGCAATCAACAATGCCTACTACTTCAGCAGCAGGACAATTGTTGCACCTTTAACAATGCATTCTGCAAGAGAAAGTATCTTTTTATTGGGCAAAACATCTATGCCCAAGAATTGTGGACGTGTCACTACCCATCTGATGATGAGGCTCTCTCTGAGCCTAAAAAACCAATGATGGGTCAATCTTTTGACCCCAGTCTCACACTGTTCCCTCTCTGAAACTATAACAAATTCTAGCCTGAGGCAGAGCCATTGAGCATCTCACACAAGCCCATACATGAGGATGATTTCCTCAATTATGACATAGATAATGTTACAGCTAATCCATTCCAGGCTCTTAGGGACTCTTCCATTGCCCCTGCTCCTGACCTACCGACAGTCTGACTGTCATGGTGTTTTGAAACCATAATTTGGTCTGATTGGGAGGTGTATAGCATAGTATGCTATGTGGCCACAGCCACATAGCTTTTAGTTAGTAGACATAGCAACAATTATATTATATTTATTGTAATATAATTGTTATTTACATTTATATAAATACTTACCTATTTACTGCTTACAAAGCAGCTTAATTTTGTGTCAAACTACATAGTCAATAGACCAAACTGGTTTGATTCTGTGCAGTGTGACTACCAAGCTCTCTCAACTCTGTAACTTAATTACAAAATCTGATCCATTTTCTGACTTTCTCATAGCCAAGGATGTCAAACAAGCCCTTGCCATAAGACCAATCTTGCATACATTGTCTGATGGTCTATACAAGATAAAATTTTTGCAGTCTGTAAAAAAGTGTTGGCTTGCTGCAGAGTCAGCATATATTATTTGATCAGGTATGCAGCTGCTTATCAGGGCTGAGAAAGCAAGACACTAAGGGCTGGATGTGTTGCTAGCCAATGTTACTGCAGAGTTTGCCTGGGGTGTGGCACTAGGTTGGATCAGAGTAGAGGCTTATTAGTAAGATCATGTTTGATGTGCTCCTCCCATAGCTCTTCCTCCACCAATCAGAAAACTGCCTCTCCATACCACCTTTCTTCTTAAAGCATTTTTTGATAGTATGTCCAACATGTCCACAGACAGTGTTTAAACAGACCTCTTTATCCCTAGCATTATGTCCAGTCTGAGCCACTAGGGCCTGTGCTGACTTTGCCAAAGCAATAGCAGATGCTCCATAGAGAAGAAGATGTGTGCATTGTAAGTTGCACAATGACCTCAGCCAATGTCTTCTTGTTGATCAAGGAACCAGTCACCACCATCCAAGAGCTCAGCATTGACTTAACCATATATATGCAGAAACATTTGTCATCTATTCCAGCATCTTGATTATTTGCCTTTGACTATGCAGTTTACATTGCCTTGAAATGTGCTTTGGTACTCAAACCCTCCATATACTTGATCAAGGCAAGTTCTTCCTCTGCATAGATCAAGGCTAGGTCAGATCTCACCTTATATAAGGCTAGCAACAACAACTATGTGTCAGCTGCAGTCCTATCCAGTTTGACATCCACCTCCAACTGGATTAACCACATTGAGTGTTATCAAGGCTGAGTTTAAATAAAAGTTTCAGAAGAAGTTATTTTCTCAGAATCCAG
This sequence comes from Termitomyces sp. MG16, assembly GCA_003313075.1. Classification (NCBI taxonomy): domain Eukaryota; kingdom Fungi; phylum Basidiomycota; class Agaricomycetes; order Agaricales; family Lyophyllaceae; genus Termitomyces; species Termitomyces sp. MG16. Next base: position 4,402 of record QGOA01014292.1, read on the forward strand.
CAAAAACAGCTGCTCTGAACCTTTAAGACAGTGACTAGTATGGTTAGAGGAAGTAATCTTTAAACAAATATATTGATATATTCTATGCACTTTCAGAATTCTTTTATTTAGGAAGGCTTCTACAGAGCAAAAAAACAACTATCTAGACAGACTTGACAGCAAACAAGTATGTGGCTGAAGTGAGTGAGAAAAAAAAAAGTAGTCTGGAAACTAATAGACTAAAGAGTAAGAGACAGAAAGATGAACATAAGTAAAAAGCAGAAAATACATAATCTTGAGACTACAGACTAGAGACAAGTGTGGCCTCTTCAACAACACATACAAACTCCTTATATAAGCCAGAGTTTGCTCCTTGTTTGTGCAATTGTTTGTTTAGGCAATTTTCAAGTTTTTTTAAGATTTTGTTATCCTGTACAGTTGTTTCTCATGCTTTAGAGGCCTCAGAAGTGTCAATCCTGGCATAGAAAATCTCTAGACTTGTTCTATTTGGATCTTCCTCTGCCAGATAAGTAGTTATTATGATATTGTTAGTATATACTCTAATATACTTTGGATCTCCCTTTGCCAGCTATGTGACTAAGCCACAGCTTTCAGAGGTTACTCTTATATTAACAATCCTGCTACCTTCCAAACAATATCTTCCAGGACCTCATCACTAGTGGCATGGCATGAATATACCTTAATAACATTCTTATCTACACCAAGATAGAAAAACATTGTTATATCACTCAGATTGTTCTAAATTGCCTTTTTCAGCACCAGCTATTTCTCAAGCCAGAGAAGTGTGAGTTCGAGTAAATTTGCATTGAATATTTTGAGCTTATCATCTTCTGTAAAGTAGTAGAAATGGACTCTGAGAAGATGGCTATATTTTGCAGTGTCCAGAACTCTGGAGCAAGAAAAAGGTACAGGCCTTCTTAAACTTCACCAACTTCTACTAGCAGTTTATCTAGAATGTCTCCAATCACATGCACCCAATATTTAATCTTACTAGAATTAATATTCCTTGGACCTTGGAGAAGCTAAAGCAGCAAACCTTCATTGAAGCCCATGCTCTTCTTCTCAGATAATGACCTTCTTTCCTTGTTGTAAGTAGACATAAGTCAAATATACTGTAAAGTACAATGTAAGTATGAGATGGGACTTATAATAATAGACTATATATACCTCAGATGTAACCAACATAGTGGTAGACAACTGAGGTATAGGTAGGGCAGAAAAGCTAAAAATTATAAATATCAGTAATTAGTATATAAAAAAAAAATATGACAAAATAAATAAAGAGTTCCAATGTTCAACACTCCTTTTGAACTTGTATCCTCATTGATTTTGTATATATTAGTATATGTAATTAGTTCAATTAAATCATACCCATATTAGCATTGAGTTTTTCTAGTCTTAAGTTTGTAATGTTTTCTTCCAATAATATTGGATCAACAAAAATATCTTTATGCACCACAGCTTTGCAAATCTAATAGACTTTGACATCAAGATATTTAACTTTGCTGTGACTACTAATGTTTTTGGTTAATGCAATAGCAATATTGCTATCACATCTGATATGAAGTGGTTAGTCCACTCAAATATCCATCTTAGCAAGCCATGAGTATATCCAGATTGCTTGTTTTTCAGTCTCAAAGGCTTCAATATACTTGGCCTAGCCTATTGACATGCTAATTCAATCTTGTGTTTTTGCTTTCTAGCTGATAATTTTTTAAAGTCTGGGCCATCTGCATATGATGAGTCTGAGAAGCTGATTGACTATATAGTACCACCTCTTTAATATATGATAGCTAAGTTCCTAATAGCCTTTAGATATGCTAAGATATGCTGGACAAGATGCCAGTAGCCTGGTTGAGGGTCTTTTGCATACCTCATCAAAACTATAATGGCAAAGGCAATGTCAGAGTGAGCTCTGTTAGTGATATAATTGAGGGTACCAAGCACTTTTCAATATAACTTATCTTGCATGAAGTATTTATCCTTTTATAGAATTAGTTTTGGTTGTGAGTTAACCAGTTTCACATTTGGTAGAAGTGGAGTATGTTTTAGGTTAGCATTTTGCATTCTAAAGTTAACTAATGCCTTGGCAATAAGTTATTGCTAGTAGATAATTATATCACCTGTCTTCTCATTAATTATCATTGATATCCCAAGTATCTTGTTACATGTCCTTAGATCAGTGATCTTGGATGCATCTGAGAGTTTCTATTTTGTTGATTTTAGGATATTGTCAGATGTTGCTCCTATTAGTAGATTATCCATATAGGTCAATGATGGAATATAGCTATTGTCTTGTATCCATTTAATATAGATGCATGGATCAGCTTGCAAATGTCGATGATTTAGTTTTGTAGATGTACTGTTGAGTTTATGGAATCAGATGTTGGTGCTATCCATAGTTTTATAGATCATAAAATTCATTTTCAGAATAGTATCAATATCTGGGATATTGTAATGATGCTCAAAGCCTTTGGAAATTTCAAGGTAGTTTTCTTCTTGCAGTTTTGTGTTGAGGTACACTTCAACAAAGTTGATAAGCCCAATTTTGAGGCCACAAAAAGCAATAATCACTAATAAAATTTTCACAGACTTATACTTAATTCTTCATAGTGTTTTTCTAACTTTTGCATAAATTTTTTTATGATCTTATAAGCTCTCCTTTTTAGCAACCAGCCATTTCCATCAATCTTCAAGTCAAAAACCCACCTAATTTTTATAGTGTTGACTTCTTTTAGATAGGAAACTGGCATAACCACCCCACATCTGTCCTATTGAGCTATTTTCTTTTCCATCACAGGTAACCAGAGGTTGACATCTTATAGGATCAACAGCTTTAAAAAAAATGATGGCACAAATCAGTTTTGGAGTTTAGATGGCAAACCTGCAGATAGTGCAATAGGAGCTCCAGTAGGTCAGTTTTCTTTGTTATCACTGATTTTTGTAAGAGCTGACATGAAAGTTTCATTTACATCTTGCTTAAAATTCTTGTTACTATCTGTGCTAACTATATTCTCAGTAATTTGTGCTGACTTTTGAGATGCAGAAGAGTACTTTATGCATGGTTTGGACTTCTTAGGTGCAGGAGGCAGTTGTTCAATGGAGAGTTGTTTATTGATCAGTATTTTAAAGAGCTCTGTTTGTGTCTCAATTTGTACTAATTTTGGTTTGATAGCAATGAGGAAGTCATTGAGTAAACCATTCTCAGTACTAATATTAGGCTTAATTCTTGTAGATACCTCATCTTTAAGTGAATCATTCACTGCCATAGTTATGGATCAGTGGTTGTATCTTTCCTTGAATTGGTGTCACAAGATCTCAAGATCTGATCTGTTTTCAGAATTACTACTCAGTATATTTCTTGCTTCTCAATTCTGATTAACTGTCCTTTTACTGCTCAATTCCCAAGTTTTTCTTTGTGACATTCTTTTGGAATGTAGACATATACTGGCTCAAAAAACTGCCTCAATGTTTGGCTCTTTTGAAAAGATTCACATAGTGTACAACAATTATTCAAGCAAAAAATCATAAAATATTACATGTTATACAACTGCATCCTGAATTTATAATAATGTATAGATCATGTGATGTGGACAAGAACTTGTTGATTAAAAAATCAAACAAAATATTCAATCATTAGAGCAGTTTTTTAACCTACTCTAATTTACTCTAATTTTTATATCTAATACTTGATATGGCCTCCATTTGCCTTTATAACTGCTTTGATCCTTTTAGCTCACTCCACAAAACCCTTTTCCTTGAATTCATTTCTGACTGTCTGAGGATTGACAGGACTGGAGATGACAAAATTAATGAACTATGTAGCTGAAACAGCATTATCTAGCTTCTCAGTAGCAATTTGACAAATAATAGACTGTTTGTCATATGCTGTAAGCTTAGAAGTATAACTTCCAGGATAATTCTTTTTGTTGCTCTTTAGTTCTTTGCTGATTCTCCTCACAGTGCCCTTTTCTAGGCCAGTTTTTGCTTGGATTTGATGCTGTGAATGCCCCTCATTGAGGAGAGAAGCAACAGAAGAGTTGCAAAACTCCATGCTTCAGCCTATTATTTATGTGTAGACCTGAGTCAATGAGCATTGCACAGACTGTGGCCATTGTGATTTTGATCATTTTTATATTCTAGTAAATACTTCTATTTTATTGAAGAAGAATCAAACTTTTCCATCTCCAAAGATGGAATGCCACCCTGCTGCATTGAGTTTGCTTATGGAGATTAAGTTTGTGGTGACATCTGGTATGTGAAGGGCATCTCTGGTTATGAAAATATGCTTTTTGTTGTTGTGGACAACTTGCAAGACAACATTTCCAGTTCTTAAGATTGTGAAGCTAGTACCTTTTTTTGAAGATTGACCAACAAGCTTAGCAACCAGCTTGTAGTCTACAAATATATCATGTGATCAGAAGAAGTGTGTTGTGCATCTTGAATTGGCAAACATGGAAGACTTATTAGAATGCATATTTCCTGTTACAAGTGCTGTCTGATTGGATAAATACTCTGGAGGTTCTGTAATCACTTCTGGAATCAAGACTACACTAGCCAACAGTGCAAATTGGCCACCTGATTGTATGATGTTGCTAGTGGTGGTGAAGTTTGCCACAGAAAGTGGGACTTTTTGTTTCTTTTTTCACCATAATGAGTATTGTCCTTGCTTCTCACCACCCTCCTAAAAGCAATCTAATTGTAGGTGACCTGTTTTTTTGCAGTTTGTGAACTTTTTGTCAGAATTAAGATTAGGTTTATTTTTTGATAGGCTATTTATTTGTGTCTGAAGAGCATGAATTGTAACCTCAAATGCTTTTACCATATTTATACTTGTAGTTAATCCAGATCAGTTTACAATATGTTCTCTGTAGGTTGTTAAGGTTTTAATGACCTTTACTAGATTACTCTCACTGTACATAGTCAAGACTATAAGGTCCCATGATCTGGAGAACAAGTCAAGGAGCTTGGTGATAAACCTTTCATTGATAATATTTGCTTAAAAATTGATTTGATCTCAGGTACTTTTTCTTTCTTAGTATTATTACATCTTTCTCTGATTGGCATTATATATAACTGTTGCTAGAGAATTGCAATGTTGTCACTATCATATTGTAATGTCTACTGTTTTGTTTATAATAATTTAGAAAAACATAAAGTTTTCACAACATAGAATAATATAAAAGTTTTTATGACATAGGATGTTCAACATGATATTGGTCTCCATTTGGCACACCAATGCCAATATTGAGCTGAGAGCTCAGACCTGCCCATTTCTGTTCACATGTTATACATGATCATTGCTTGAGAACCAACTGTTGTTGGGCATAGCCAACTGCAGTATTGCAATGGACTTGTGAATAGGTCTCTTGAAGGATCATGTCTCAACTAATCTTGCAGAGTGGCACAGTGTATCCTAATAACTATTCTGACAGAAATTTTAAATTATACAAATTTTTGAATTCTTGTCAAACAAAGCTAAATATATGCCCAAGTTTGCTCATGATTTTGCCTTAATCTTTACTCTGACCCTCTCCATCTGTGAAAATACATGGCTCAGCCTCCAATATACAATACTTCAAAAGAACAAAAACTTGCACAGAATGCCAGAAACAAGCAGAGTTATCACAAGTAAGTATAGTTTTTGCATACATAGTCACCTCAGTTTTGATAATAATAATAATACTTATACAATTTTTCTCTTGCATCATTCTCACTGTCTGTCATTTATTTGGAGAAACTCTCAGCACTACTACTATCTGTATTGTCATCCAACACTGTGCTTGTCATTTTCTCATGTCATTTGTAGTGTGAAACAAAGAATACATATGTTGCAAAGATCTGTGCCCTGTAACCATCTAGAAATTTAGAATGAAATCAACTGATCTGAAATGAGATCTAGAAACTGCTGCACATGGAAAGTGGCAAGAAGGGCATACTGTAAGCAGGTGAACATATAAGAAACACCTATATTTAGCCAGAGCATTGGAAAGCAGCTAGTGTGCAAGCATGCTATTTGGTCCTGCATGGTCATGTCACATGTACTTGTAATGACAAGCTGTAATATATCATGGCTTGACTTGTACTTACAAGACTTTAATATATTAAACTGACTATATGGCCTGACCCGATCCTGATATATCACTGAGGTTAATTAGGATTAATGATAATGTGACACTTTCATGGAGTTTGTATTCAAGTTTGTTTGATATTTGCAAGTGAATGAGTGTAAGCTAGTCTGATGTAAAAACTGGAGAGAAGGCAGATAAACAGGTTTTATTGTCTGAGTTTGAAGATTTGTGTGATGGATTGAGGACAATAATTTTGTTCTCCTAGTAATTAAGGAGGCCATGGAGTTTTCTATAGACAATCATTTGAATCTTCCAGCTTGCATAGTTCTCATGTCCTCAACATTTTAATTCTTTGGGAAGAGAGAATAGTAACAGCATTATGCTGGCACCTGACATAGCAAAATTCCAGAAAATAAAATTTTATTTGAGTTGTTATCCATTGGTTAAAATCTAGTCTTCCACATTCAATGAGTTATGGGGCCCATAACCTGTTATAAGTAGACATAAGTCAAATATACTCAGGTGTAACCAACGTAGTGGTAGACAACTGAGGTATGGGTTGTTGGACTACTTCTTATTGGTCACTGCATCTGACCAGTCACATGCCTGTTTGCCACCTCTTTCATTGTTTAGTTTCCTTATAGCCTCAGTTGTTTTCATCATTAACGACATGACACTGAGGCTGTAAGTTTCACACTCAATCGTTGACAAAAGCATATACTGATTATTACACTGACATGTAGTTTCCTTTTTGTTTGTATCTTACAGGTACAATGAAAAATTAGTTGTCTTCATCATTAACGACACAACACTGAGGCTTTTCCTTTTTGTTTGTATCTTACAGATCTGAGACTACAGGTTATAGGCCTTTCTATAAGCCCGGCTTGATTTTGGAGCAACTCATTGTTCTGATAACTTATCGGGTGCCCATGGCTGCCTCCATGTGGTGCTGGCAATTCTTTTTCTTTATTACCATACCATGTCCAATCACACATTAAATGAGAGAGAAACCTTATGCGATCCTTGGGAGGGTGAAGACGCGACGACATTGCCTACACCAGAATCCTTAAACAATATGCGGAACCATGAACCGCTGATTCTGAGAACTTCCAACCCACGACGTCCACATACTTCTTTTCATGCTTTTAATTCTTATGATACACCACCGACTTTCCAAAATAATAGGACCTATAATTTTCTTCCTACACATTGTACTGTTGTACCACCTTCACCTTCACCGCATATACCCATCAATGTTCATGCTCTGGCACCTCGTAGACCTTCTTTTTCTCCACCTTCTGTCCATACTTATCATTCAGAATATGACCCTGCTTCTTGACCTAACTCTGTTTATTCTCAACCTTCTGGTCTTCGCTCAGTTCCGATTTCTCCAGTGATTTCCTGTCCACCATCCATTCATGCTTTCTGAGTGAATTCTATTCATCCAGAAGACCTCCATTCGGTTCCTCATCATGCTTTGTCATGTAGTCCCGGATCTGTAAGATATGAACAAAAAGGAAAAGCCTCAGTGTCATGTCGTTAATGATGAAGACAACTAATTTTTCATTGTACCTGTAAGATACGAACAAAAAGGAAACTACATGACAGTGTAATAATCAGTATATGCTTTTGTCAACAATTGAGTGTGAAACTTACAGCCTCAGTGTCGTGTCGTTAATGATGAAGACAACTGAGGCTATAAGGAAACCAAACAGCAAAAGAGGTGGCAAACAGGCACGTGACTGGTTGGATGCGGTGACCAATAGGAAGTAGTCCACCAAACACACCTCAGTTGTCTACCACTATGTTGGTTACACCTGAGTATATTTGACTTATGTCTACTTATAACAGGTTATGGGCCCCATAACTCGTTGAATGTGGAAGACTAGATTTTAATCAATGGATAACAACTCAAATAAAATTTTATTTTCTGGAATCTTGCTATGTCAGGTGCCACAATGGTATGCCTAATGGGGATCATTGATCTGTGTTGAAAGAAGAGGTTTGGCTTTCTTGGGAAAATGCTGGTTCAAACAGAACGTATCAATTTGCTCAACTAGCAACTAGAGTGATAAACATGGACACCGAACGTCGCCAACTTGCAATGGCTTCTCGGTCTCGCCCCAGCCAAACTTCAACTCAATCTTCTGTCCCCCTCACTGTCAATTCTCCTTCAACAAATGCTTCGACTACCAATATTACCACATCAGATTCGACCACTGCTCGACCTCATATCATTTGCTCAAATTGTAACATGTATGGCCACTCTATAGAGTCATGTTGGTCCAAGGATGGGGGAATGGAGAATGGTTGTGATCCTACGTGTCTTTGTCCTAAAGCTAATGTAGCCACTTCGGACACACAGCCCATACCTACTCCATTACCCTTTATCAACAAAGTTGACAAGCAAGACATCTCTGCTGCTAATGACTCCAACAATGATATTGATTTGTCTGCTTATGTATCTTGTAATTCTGACTGTCCCTTGACTCCGTACAAGGCTTTTCTTCAATCTGCCTCTCCAATAGCGCTTGCTTCCATCTCAACTCGTTTTCATTCCATACTCGATTCTGGATGTACGACACACATCCTTTGTGATCGTTCCCTTTTTTGGATGTACAATGTTGATCTGGCTGTTCCTGTGGACACTGCAAATTGTGGGACCCTTAATACCCTAGCACGTGGACAAGCTTGTTTTTGAACCCATGTAAATGGCAAGAATATCATTATCACATTGGAGGACTGTCTTCATGCACCGGATGTGCCAATTAATTTGCTTTCTGTTGGGTCCATGGTAGAACATGACTTGAAGCTAATTTTTGAGAAAGGTTCTACGTCAATATTTTTCCCGTCATCAATTCCCTCTCTTCAAGGGAGTTCCATCACAGCATCCGTCCACAACCGTCTTTCCTTTTTATTCTGCAATTTTGTTCTTTCCATGTCACAATCCACATCCCCACTACTTGCTTTGCCGGCTTTGATTTTGAGTTCATTTCCTTGCCTTGATGTTATGCCGGGCCTATGGCATGCCCGTCTTGGTCACCCAGGTCAGGACATGATGAAGGCAATTCTAACAAAGAACTACGCATCTGGGGTTGAATATGGCGGTGCTTTCGACAATGGCATATGCATACCTTGCATTCTTGGCAAGCATCCCACTAGGCCTTTTGATCATCACAACCATCGTGCTTCCGCAGTTTGTGAGCTGTTACATATGGATTCATGTGGTCCTTTTCTAATATCATTCTCTAATGGCCATGCTAATCACTTCTATTCCATACTTGATGACTGCTCAAATGTTAGTAGCACAGTTTTGCTATCATCTCGCAATCAAGCTGTCCTACATTTCAAACGTGTTGAGGCCTTCTGGGAACTAAAGTCTGGAAATTGTGTACATGTGGTACGTTTAGACAATGCAAAGGAATTTGTTTCAGGAGAATTACACGATTATTTAACCTCTCAGGGAATTGTCCATCAAATAACTGCACCATATACACATCAGCAGAATGGTAAGGCTGAGCGATACATTCGGACAATTGAGGACTCTGCCCAAGCTATGATGGCATAGTCTGGTCTTCCAATGTCTTTTCTTGGGGATGCAATCCTCACAGATCAATACCTTCGAAACCAACTACCTAGTTCCATGCTGCCATCACTCACAATGCCATATGAGGTCATGGAGGGTAAAAAGCCAGATCTTTCACATCTTTGAGTCTGGGGTTGCCGGTGCTTTGTCCTGTTTCCAGCTGAAATTTGTCTCAAAGGTTCAGGTCAGCGATTTGAGGCAATTTTTGTTGGATATGACGAAGATCGCTTGGGTTGGAGAGTGCATGATTTAAATGGAAAGTACTTCTTTTCAAGGGACGTTATTTTTGATGAATCGGTTCCTGGACATTTATGCCCTCATCAAATTCGACGTATCTTGACTCCCCAGCCTCAGCCATCACCTGTTCATGAATCCACATCTCTACGACCTGATCAATCTCCTCCTTGTTCGAATTCTGCACCGCCTGATTCATCCTCCGCTTCTGTCTCACCCTTGCCTTCTTTTTCCGATGCACCTCCACCTACATCCATGTCCCCCTCGACACTTCCACCAGATCTGGTACCCCATCGTACTCATCAGACTGTTATCCTGATGGCTAAAGGTCACACATACAGTGAAGACATGGCTGCGCGTAATGAACGACTTATACATCTTCAAGCCGATCGTACTGCGTGGACCTTACTACCAGATCAAGCTTTCTCGGCCATACAGGATTTTCATTCTTTAATTGCAGCCTCGTCTTTCTCAGATCACTCTGCTAAGAGTTATGCTCTCAAAATTGCTGTGATTTCAGAATACAAAGCCTTGACAACTTATGGACCTGATTCCATTCCTTTTAAGACCTCGCATGCTTTCGACATTTCCAAACCTCCGGAACATTTTAATGAGGCAATTTGCTGCCCTGATGCTGAGGTCTGGTGTGCAGCTATGCAATGGGAGATGGATAGTTTACGAACTCAGGGAGTCTTTCAAATTGCATCTTTGCCACAAGGTCATAAACCCATTGATGTCCAATGGGTATTTGCTTACAAGCTGAATGCCGATGGAGCTGTCATTTGTGGCAAGAAAAAGGCTCAACTAGTTGCCCAGGGATTCAGCCAATGCCCGGAGGATTACAGCTCTACTTATGCTCCTGTTGCAAAGTTAACGAGCATCAGAATCACACTTGCCTATGCTGCAAAATATGACTTTCATCTTTTCACATTCGACGTTAAGACAGCCTTTTTAAACGCTCCCCTTTCACATGAGGTATACTGTAAGCAAGTCCCAGGTTTTCCTGAACCTGATCAATCTTCCTGCTACCGCCTACTTTGAGCTTTATACGGTCTCAAGCAATCCTCTCACAAATGGTACACTATTCTTCGCCAAGCTCTTGAAGATCTGGGCCTTACCCGCTGTGAGGTGGATCACGCTGTATTTCTTGGTCATTTTGACAAATCACCTGATCCTATGGTTCCAATGCCTCTTGATGGCTCAAAACTTTTCATCATCATCTGCGTCCACGTTGATGATGGCCTGAATGCCACAAACTCTGTCCCACTATACCTTTGGCTCATTAGGTGTTTAAACAAACAATTTGAAGTTATTGATTCAGGTCTGATGACACTGTACTTGGGAATTTGAATTGATAGGGATCGCTCTCAACGCAAACTTTGGCTCTCCCAGAGGGGTTTCATAACGGACTTACTCTTGACTTATAATCTTCTTGAGGCCAAGTCCACCGCAGTTCCATCATACCACTCACTTCATTCCCTCCCAGACCCATCACCCAACTCTCTTCCTGACATTTCGGACAAGAATCTGAAGTTACACTATCAACATTTAGTTGGCTCCATCCTTTATCTTAGCCTCTGCACATGGCCTGATCTGGCTTTTACGGCCATGAGCTTAGGCCAGTATAGCTCTTGTCCTATGCATTCTCATCTTCTCGCTGCTAAGGGAGTTCTCTGTTATTTGTCTGGCACAATTGATTTTGCCCTACTTTACAACTTTACAGAACCTGAGAACCATCCACCTATACGTCTTTTACTTCCCCAAGGTTGTGGCTTTGTAGATGCTGATTGGGCATCTGATTCGTCGACTTGCCACAGTGTTTCTGGTTATGCCTTTTTCCTCTATTCTTCTTTAATATCTTGGTCTTCTGTTCGGCAACGTACAGTGGCTCTCTCTTTGACTGAGGCAGAGTATATGTCTATGGTGCATGCCATGCGTGAAGCTATCTGGATTCGCTCACTTCTTACATTGCTCTCACTACCTGCTCCTACACCTTTTCCCCTCGTTTGTGATAACAAAAGTGCCATTGACATCGCAAAATCCGACTCCACTACTTCCCGATCCAAACACATCGACATCCACTATCATTTTATTTGCGAACACTTTCAATCTGGTTCCTTTGAGCCTACCTGGGTCTCAACCTCTGATATGGTCGCAGATATTCTCACAAAAGCTTTGCCGTGTGTACTACATGATCGCTTTGTGCTTGGCCTTGGCTTGGTTTGCCATTGATTCTTACTTTCCACACTTCTTTACTTTTCACATCACTTTTCTCCTGCGGCGATGGGGTTGTGTTGGACTACTTCCTATTGGTCACCGCATCCGACCAGTCACGTGCCTGTTTGCCACCTCTTTCGTTGTTTGGTTTCCTTACAGCCTCAGTTGTTTTCATCATTAACGACACGACACTGAGGCTGTAAGTTTCATACTCAATTGTTGACAAAAGCATATACTGATTATTACACTGTCATGTAGTTTCCTTTTTGTTCGTATCTTACAGGTACAATGAAAAATTAGTTGTCTTCATCATTAACGACACGACACTGAGGCTTTTCCTTTTTGTTTGTATCTTAAAGATCCGGGACTACATGGGTAGGGCAGGAAAGCGAAAAATTGTAAGTATTAGTAATCAGTGTGTAAAAGGAAATATGATGAAATGGATCAAGAGTTCCAATGCTCAATATTCCTGAGTAGAGGCAGACAGCTTTAATGTTGCTACTGGTGCAGTCCTGTCCCAACAGTCCTAGGAAGACAGAAAGTGGCACCCCATAGTCTTCTACTTCAAGAGCCAATTACTAGATCTATGACAAAAAGATGTTTACAATTATCTGATTCTTGGAGGAGTAGTGCTACTTCCAGGAAAGAGCCTGGCACAGCTTCAAAGTATGGACAGACTACAAGAACTTGGAGTACTTTTAGACTAAGTCATCACTCCAGGATGATGAGACAAAGTTGTGATCTCAATTATTCGTGCTAAGACTTGGCTAGGACAATGACACACCTTTCCTGTAAGTCATTTCTATATATGGGATAAGTCGCGACCTGAGCCAGAGCTGGGTCATACTTGGCTTCACGGCTCAGGCTTCGAAATGTACAAGCCCAAGCCTGGTGGAGCCGAGCCGGCCTTGCACATCACTGGGACTCAGAAACAACCTAAACCTTGACCTCGACCATGAGAGAAATTGTAAGATAGATTATAAATGTAGAAGGATAATGTGTGTGTATATATACATATATTACTGCGTACTCATTAGAAATAATCTACATCAAAGACGACATCTCCCGAATTCGGTGCGTTTACTGTCCCAGTAATTCCAAAGTGCCCATAGCGCCCGCACTCGAGACTCCACTGGATTGTTCCAACGACCACATCCGTCACCATTTCGATGTATTTGGCAACTTGGGCATCTACGCTCTCCCCGAAAGATGGCAGCACTTCTCTCCGATCCTCCAAATTCGTCAGGACTTGACAGAACTTTCCGTATGCATAATCAATTGCACCTTGCAGGTCGTTCTCGCATAGGCCCGTAACACGATCTTGGAAAGCAATGGTGATGAAATTATGATTTATGTCATGCTCGAATAACTCCTTTCTGTATGAATAGAGGTCCTAGCGTCAATAATCAGCACTGGTGATCACGATGTATGGGTCCAGAAAGTCACTGACATTTGCAAGAGAAACAAGGTCAACGAACTGATCTTCTATCACAACGATATCAGGATGCGCCAGGACTTCACTAGGGATATCTATTTTGTACATCCAGCGCCCCAGGTCAAACAGTTGGCGGGCGCCGATGGTGTCTCGTCGAAACTTCATGTACTTCTCAAGGGTAATTTCAGGATCAGGGTTTTCACGATCTGCAGCTTCTTTCGACATGCTTTCCGCGAGGAGGATATTGTTCCTGACGAGAGACGACCAGTAAGGGTCCTCGATGGCATTTACCATGCGCTTTGCAAAACTAGATCAAAGAATCCATCGATCGGAGGCCAAGGGTGATATTAGGGTATTACGGGATACGCAACTCGTTAAAAACAACCGCAGGTCCTTCTGCTTTTCCTAATGTCTGCCTGAATGCTTGTTTGTAGATATCTGCCCATTTTCGGGCTTCTACAGTCGTAGCAGGTGCGTCACTAGAAGTAGAGTCACTACCTTTTCATTTTCTTCGCGCCCGAACTCTTGGACACTCACGTTAGCTGGTCAAGGAGGAAAGCGCCTTTCAAGTATTCGACGCAAATGCGCAAAGGCCCCAGACTCGATTGCGGGAATGCTCTCGAAGTGAGAAGAGGTATTTCTGCATGTTTCCAAGCCTCGAAGATAATGAAAAATCAGTCAAGGGTGTAAGTTTAGCTACATAGGCTGGTTTTACTCTTTTATGTGTGTCACTGACAGACAAACATGCATCAATCCATGCCGTATGCTCTGCCGCTAGAATTTCGTTGTTTGGGTTGTTAGGCTTTGTGTATGATTGTAGGTGGGGCAAGAGGTTCGGTATGTGGTATTGAACCATTGTAATAAATGATGGGTGCGACAAAAGCTCAAGGTCGTGAAGTTCTGACGACTCCCTCCGAGGGAGATGGAAGCATTTTATAGTGGCTGAACGTTCTCGATACGTAGTGCATCTACGCACACCCATGCCCGAGATCCAGCTGCATCAGATAAATTGATCAAATCGCTCTAACCATGTCGTTTAGTAATTTGTTTAACATACATATGATGAACAACCTCCCGTGCTACTCCAATCTTCCAATCGTCGATGTTCCGGTTGTTGGTTGAACTTGAAACGTGACAATTAGCCTTTACATATCTGCTTCTCCGGCTTAAACAGCTGTGCCTAACCGAGGACTAGCATTCACATTGTCAGTTATTCTATTCAAACTTCAGAAGAACTTCGAGGAGATATGTAAATGGTAGTGTCATAACGTAAGGACTAAGCACAACATCAGAAGAAGTGCCGAGCAATCTGGAATTCGTTGGTTGTAAGCTGATATAGACAACTGGACACATCAGTCGATTTCTGTATAGATGGAAGGAGAATCGAGATGTTGCCGTGCGTGAGTTTCCAAAACAGAATTCAATCCACGCACGTGCTATTTGTTCCATATGGCTAATACCTGATACGTCACCTGTATGCCCGCATACGGAAACTGCGGCCGTAACCTATCCTGTCCAAGCATCCTCTCCACCATACAAGCCGAAACAATAACTACCTGGTTGATCTATTCCTGTTCATGTCGATCTTACCGGGATACCTTTGTTGGTATCAATAGAAATATACTACAAAACATGGAATCTACCGAGCAGCAAATAGCATTTGATGGTATAAGACATGCTGAATTTAAGATCTAGTGATTCGACTTGAGAGTTATCATTCGCATGTCCTTTGATAATATATCCAAAGTAACTTTTAAAAAAGCAGTTGTTGTCGAGGTGCAGAGATTGTGAACAGCCCTCCATGGTCAATATAAAAACATTTTAACGTAATCTTCCTTGGTAGATTTTCGGTCCTTGTTGTCAATGATTAATACCACCTTGTCTCCATTGCCATTGTAGTTCGACCGAATAGTATTTTTTCTTCTCTGCTAGTTCGTCGAGGACGGGTACAGGTTTCAACGTATAACCTCTGTATCAGAGTTTCCTGTAATGCCAAGGTATACCAAGTACATATACAATCTGACAAAGTCTTATCTTTATGCGCACTTTCACAATCATTCCCGGCGGGACGGCACGATCTTCTTGATGCCCGTTAGGATGTTCTTTTGGATGAGATATAAAGCTCTTTAACCCCGCAGTCCTTGAAGTTCTTATACAAACAGATCAGATCGGGATCCAGCTCTGGACCCCTGTCCGAGGTACAGGCAATGATGTTCTCTGGCAAAATTGTTGAGAGACTTGCATGAACCGTCAGTATGTCCACCTACATTACACATGTTTCCTTATCCGGACACCTTACAGCCACCACCGTATGCGGTGACAGGTAATAATACACTGAGTCGACAACATATCATTGGAGTGACTGAGGAATTCTCTCTACATGTAATTCTCTATAAAAACACATGGTAAAAATAATCCAGATAGTTTTCAGAATTTCATTTGAATGTTTTTGTCAAAACTATAGAAAAAATATTAATATTTTAACTAGACTTCAAAAAATAAGAGAACAAATTTCCACAGCAGACTTGCTCTGCTTCCTAGATCCTTGAATGACCAATATAGTCCTCTCTTATCACTGGGTGCAGGGAATGATATTCTTTGGCAAAACAATGTAAAAACATGTTAAAAATAATGCAATTAATTTTAGAATTCTATTTGAAAATTTCTGTCAAAACTATAGAAAAAGCCCAGAATGCCCTGGCCTTGAATGAGGCCATAGAGCAATGGGTGGTGGAAAGAGGAGATGAAGAAACCCTTTGGAAGGAGTATGCTGCTGCTAAAGGCCAGCAATCAGCCAGTGAGTGAGAAAGACGTGAAGAGTTAGCTAGAGGTTTCTGTGTCAGTAGTGCCAAGAGTCTAATGCTGCTGGCTGCTAGGCTGAACTACCTCCTGAAGTCTGGAAAGACTATGAAGCTACAATTATTGCTAATACTTCCAGTTGCTAATGACTTTTCTAGTCTTGCAAGAGTGCCATTTTTCAGTATGCAGTAAGTGCTCATGATTGTGTTGTGACCTTTTTGCTGATCAATACCTTCTTTTTTTGCAGAAAGCCTTTACTGATGGGGAGCTAAAGAACTTACTATTGCAGGGAGTAGGTAGTCCTAAACAAAAGCATTGAGAAAGAAGTTGCCATCCCTGAGATGAAGAACAAGAAAACTGTGGCCTTGACAACTCATCAACCTTTTAAAGCTTCCTAGAGTATGGTAAGTAATTTTTCCTTTTAGTGACTTGTCCTAA
>QGOA01014349.1:0-18352 GCA_003313075.1 Termitomyces sp. MG16
GTGCTTGCGAGAATAGACTTCGCCGAATAGTCCTGCTGTTAAAGAGCCAACATAACCGCCGACTTGGAGAATCGCAGTCAAAAGGGACTGTACTCCTGCTTCCGTGGTCTTCGGGAACTTTGCCTGGAAAGATGTTTTAGTGAAGCTACCTCCTAGAACACCTTGCTGATAGCCGTATAGAAATCCTCCAAGGCTGGTGGTAATTGATGAAATCAGTTAGATAAGATCATCTGGCGTTAGTTAGACTGACGATGCAAAACCAGCTACAGCCACGGCCTTTTTGTTCTTGAACAAAGCACGTAAGCCAGCTCCACCGTGATATAGCTCTGCTCTGTGTTGCGCCGCAGCGCCTTGAGCCAGACGAACATTATTGGTAGGGCTATTTGAATACAACATGGGTCGGAACGGAGCACGAGGCAAAACGCCCAGGTTATTTGTAGCATTTCCTCGTCTTGGTCAGGAGTCCATGGGAACCACATGAGTCTTCCGAAGCTTTACCGAGTCACGCATCACCTAACGAAAGACCAGAGGGACCTATAGGTCGCCAACAAATCAGAAATATACTGACACCCGGTGTGGTTCGCTGTTATCCTTCTATCAGTCCTGAGTAATGCTACTATTTTGCTTCAGTAAATCGAAGACAAGGAAACAGACGCAGAACGAAAGCGCTTCAAAATGTTGAAAGGATTCTGAGAGCTGTTAAACGTTTTGGCGGTATTTTGGCATCGGCAATCAACTTTACATGTGACCATGAAGGCTTGATTCTTGCATTTTAATCACAACCACAAGCCATTTGTATCCTAAGGGATGATGCCTGAACCAGTGCTTTATTCTGAGGAGACAGGGATGTTCTACTTCGGCGAAATCAACGTCCTTGTCTAATATTTTGACCCCTGGGACGAAGATTAAGTTCACGGAATCATTGTTCAGCTAGGCCTCTCTGGATGGAAACATGATCAAGTTCAACATGCCAGTGCCTATTGGACATGTAGAGACTTAAGTAACGGTCCTAGCTAGCTTGAAATGCGCCATGCGATGAAGGAATCAAAGGAATCAATTGATGCTGGCTGATATGGACATTGGTCAAATAGATCAGATCACATGTTGTCCACTGGCAATCGCTCATTGTAGTCTATTCCGGCCTGACATTTACTCCTCTCTGAATATATAATAGAACCAGGCTCGGCTCGTCCTGCAAGCCAATGGAAAGCCGGGTTAACCCATGTATGATTCTGGGTATCGAAATAGATGCCTCCTGTAAACTCCTCGTACTGTTCGCGGCGCAGGTCGTAAATTGTAAATTGATAAGGGCACTGGATAAGAAAGGGTACTTACAGTCTTGTAAACAGTCCACCGTATACGCTTCCATCCCTCGATGCCATACTTGTCAATGATCGAATTGAGCATTTCGTACACTTCAGCAAGATATTCCACGCTCCAGATATGGCGGGTGCCGCCAGAGGCAAGGCGGACAGTTTCTAATCCAGCATCACCGACCTTCATCGGTGCACGCCGAAGAACCTCGTTGCAAAATCGCCTGAAGGACTTAACACGGGATCGCGATGTCTTTCGTGGGGGGGATGGAGGAAGGGTTTCCAATGCAGTCTTAAGATGTTTCTCTCGCAAGCTACTGTCAACAACACCAGCCGCGTGTAGAATAGCGTTACACTTAGTCCAAACCCAGAGATTACGGAAGTGCAAGAAAAATTCTTCAAACAATTGCTGGAGTTTAGGACTAATATGACCGATCTCGCGACTACTGTCAGGTCTGTAGGCCGTACTGAACACCAAGATAAGGATTTACCTCTAATTTGACATCAGCCTCGTCGTCTGATATTGTTCTGGTGTCTGGTTCAGGAAATGGTTTGGAATCTTTCCATTGCTCCCTTTGCTGACTTTGACTGGGAAAGCTTTCTTAAGTCTTTCCGACAATGAGAATAAGCCATAGACTGACTATTGTTCCCAGCCCTCTGGGCCGTTGTGCCTCATCCAGGCATTTCTTTCCACTTCACGATGAGAAGCAAGGTAGGTCACATCAAGCCTTCCAGAATCAGCAGTCAATACTCTTTTCGCAGAGATTTCCCAGTGTATTTCGGGTCCACCTAAACGCTTAATTTGATACCATTTCCATGCTTGAGAGGATGTGATCTAGAAACCATGAGCTCCTGCTACAGATATTATCACTTTCTGAATATAGACCAACCTTTTCGTCCACAGGTATACAAGATTCCCTCCAGGTAGCAGGATCAGATGCTGGGACTCGGACTCTAGGTTTCTTCAAGCCTTTCTCGCGGCGTTTCTGGCGACGTTTCTTCTTGGTTGAAGACAGCGCAGAGTTCGACGAATGTTCACGGACTGGTGGCATCGAAGGATATGGTTCTGGTGAAAAAAAAACAAGCGAAAGGTCGAAAGGTTGCCACATAAGACAACAACAAGGAAACAAGAGTTTCTGATTATCCATGCGCCTACAAACTTCCATAAACCAGTAGGTTGGCTGAGCACTGGCCAAGGAAATAAACGGGTAGCCGTGATAGACCGAGAAACCAGTTCGATGCGCTTATTAGCTCGATGATATATTTAGTGACCTAAACAGACTATCTGTGATTGTGAGATGCGTTTGTCATGACATATACCTCAAATAGACCTCAGTAAAACGAAGAAGGATGATTGCTGATGATCTTTGACCAATGAACTGCTACAGTCCCGTACTTTTGTGTCAACTTTGCAAATGTGACGATGAAGACTTGACTTCGTGAAAGAATGTTGGGTCCGGACTCCGGGCCGCTTCCATGATCAACAACGTGGACACTCATTTTTCTCTTGTCACCATGGATGACCCGGCCAACAGTCAGTCGATAAAAACTGGCGCAGGCAATAGCGATGGCAGGTTGTACTTGATGTCCAGATCGTGACATATAATCTCCGCATACAGGCCACGTAGTACGAAAACAAATCCGATAACGCTGACGACAGTGAACACGTAGTGGCTTACCACCAGTGACGAAAGCACGCGTGGGCTCGTGGTTGGACACGTCGACTCTGACATTCGAACACCGCTTATTCTGCGCTTGAGTATCATTCAAAAGGAGCCAATGAGTTCGTGACCAAACCATCTTATTTTCCACTTCTATCGACGATCCAAGTCAACTTGACGTATGTCTGCCGTTATTCGTCGCATTCTCAACAACCTATATTCCGATTGGAAGACCGAACGTACGGTTATCATCTTCGGTCAACCCGGAAGTGGTAAAACTACTCTTCTCTACTTGCTCAAATTGGGAGAGGTCGTCCCAACGATACCCTCGTTCGGCTTTAATATCGAAGGAATTGAGGCCCCCACATCTGGCGGGCAGCCCCTCAAACTAATTGGATGGGATATTGGGTTTGGTTGTCAGTCGACAGACCGAGCTATCAATCTTGTTCTGCCTTACTGGGCAACGAGCGACGCCCTCATATGGATAGTCGACGCCTCCGAGACCGACAGCGTATGGTTTTCTGAGAGCGCCACTGTGCTTGCTTTAGCTCTCGATGCCATCGACTGCGAACGTCGACTTAAAGGCGTGAAGAAAGACTTCCCCATCCTTGTGTAAGTGTCGCCTTGCATCGATTCTCAAGATTGATGTAACAATGTCCAAATTTCAGGCTAGCCAACAAACAGGACTGTGCCAATGTCCTACCATTCTATCGGATACAAGATAGATTCGGAGCGATCTTGTCAGGGCGCCCGTCATGCATTTTCGGGACGTCGTTGACCAACAAAATGGACAAGTCGGGCCTTCCAGAAGCCTTTGAATGGCTTCGCTTCGCTCTTGATAATGCGTCCGCAGGAAAGACTACAATAGCGGCAAAGTCAACCCCAAGGCCCTTGCCTAATCCACGAGAAGCAACCCTTCTTAAGGAGAAGATCGAATCATGGGTAGCCCGTTCTGAAACTGACGACGACCCTCAGCAAACCATTGAGCAATTCCATTCCTTGTCTCTACCATCATGGGACCACTATACTCATATCCGGATTGCATTCCTTCTTCTTACCACCTACGGACGCCAGAAAGGTGGCTTGTGTTTTGTTTCCTCTTCTTCATATCACAAGACTCAATTTTTCTTCCAGGCAAGGACATGATTTTCAAAGGAATTGAGAAATACATCAACGAAAGCCCTCAAGCGCGCGCTCGCGCGTTTCATGTCACTATGACATACTTCTGGATACAAATCGTGCACCTTGGAATACGGAACATCCAGCCCTCAACGGAGCTCAAGGTGTCCGAGACAACGCTTCCTTCCAACATCTCTGGAATGGCGTCTCCGGACCAGTTCACATTGTTCCTTGCGCTGAACCCATACGTAGCGGACGGAAATTTGTGGGCAGATTATTATTCAAAGGAGTTGATGATGAGCCCTGCTGCGAAGGGAGGGATGGTGCTGCCCGACAGGAAGCCTTTGCCGAATCTCGTTGTACGCGATGCGATCACAAGCTGATCAACCCGCAAGATTGCCAAGGCTGTAGATTAGAATGTGTTGGACCTTGTTCTTCTCATTGGAGACTGGGTCGAAGCTTGTAGAAAAACGTTAGGCTCACAGGCGGTTGACCCAACACGATAGATGAGCTTGGACCTAACCTCACATAGCAACCGCAACCTGATTCTGATTCTATGGTCTGCTGGCGTCTCTGTACCGGCCATCGTGAATGCCATTGTTCCGGCGTCTCATACCTTCTCTCAGGCGCTTGTTAATTTATGTATAGCTTTGTGTAGCGCTGTGTTCCAGACGCTTCCATGGCCAGATTTCATCGAAACCTCTTCCGCTTGGACGAGTTCCTCCACTGAACCACATCAAGATGTCCATTATACCTCTATAATTCGACCGCAACGTCCGAAAAAGTCCATATTGTGTACAGATGACGTCTATTTATTATCACAATCGAGCAGCATAGACATATACAACAGCACTTGCACAAGTTACCGCCGCTGTAAATGCATTCACATGTTTAAGGCTATGCATAAAACGAGGCCGCTTCTAAGGTTTGTAATACGCAATGCCATAAGGCTGTGAAAGCTTCTGCTGTTGTAATTTCCCCACTACGTTTACCATGACTGACTGGTGTTTTCCTGCCAATCCAGACATCTCTGGCATCGGCGTGAGGACTACCATATATGCCCAGAACCTACTCAGTTTTGCTCCAGCGCTTTTAGCCCTCAAAGGCGGAAGGATATCACACACCAAGCTTGAGGGCTTTGAGACACAATCCATGACAATTCTCATCACTGGCTTCGCCATCCTTGTCTCGACCATCACACAAGCTCTCACCCCAGATAGTATCACCAATTTTCATGCAACGATCATCCTGAACCTCAGCTGGATGAATAACACAAATCTGTTCATTTACTTGCTGTTTTACATCCAACATAGGGTAAATCTCACCAGGGAGGAGTTACGTGAAGAAATTGAGGAGATGGCGGGCGCTGAAATACAGAGAGTCGATTCAATCCTCAGGCGCCGGTGGATATATGAGATACGCAAGATTTGTTCAAACCTTGTGGTGATTGTGGGCTCAGTTCACTTGACGCTCATGTCTGTAGTCGGTCTCTGGCTTTGGATCAATCCAGTCGGCTTTGGGCCCTCGAAATCATGCTCCCTTGATGCACCAATATTCGTCGTTGGTATACAAGTTCTACTGGGTTCTGTAGGACCCAAAGTCTGGTATATCATGATCTATTCCATCACTCTACTCCCGATATTGAATCTCATTATTCCTGGGATTTTTTTCGAAGCAATACTCTTGATTGTTCATCGATCTGATAAAAAGTTGTGGAATAAATGGCAACAGCCAGTCAACATGACACCAGCCCTTGCGACTTTGCTTATTATCAATATTGTTTTGCTTGTTGACAATGAAGTGACAATCAATGTCAATACAGACTTGGGAAACCTTGGCCCAGGTGAAAAAAAATGGACATTTGGTCAGACCCTTGCCCTTCTTTTACTGCTTGTGCCACTTCGTGATCTTGTAGAATCACTGTTAGAGCACCGTGCTGGGACACTTGGAAAGAAGCTCTACAATGCATCAAGAAAGGGAAAAATAGATATTGTTCAGTATGTACTTGATCTGGGGGCAAAGACAGATGTAGTTGGTAAGGATGTATCAACCATATGATACAATTCAGATTCTCATGCTGTTTTAGATTCATCAATTAAAATTGCATGGAAAAATGGCCATATGAATGTTGTTGAGTTTCTACTCAAGTATAATAACAATGAAAATACAAAAAGTGGGAAGTATTACTTCATAAATTGCACACACCACTTATATTCTCAAGCCAGAAAAGGACTGGTCTATTGAACTCAACTCAGCAGCAATGAATGGACATTTAGACATTGTCAAGCTTCTGATTAAATACAATGTAAACAACAATGCAAGTAAGAGCTGCACTTGCTGTACTGCACATACCTGTTAATATTGTCAATCTAGATGTACATGAATGGATTGCACTTCATTGGGCAGCAGAAGAAGGACATTTAGATATTGTCAGGCTGTTAATTAAATATAATGCAGATGTGAATGCAAAATGTAAGATTGTAGCATGATAAATTTCACATATTGCTGATTGATTGTTTCAGACAAAAACAAGTCAAGTGCACTTCATTCTGCAGCAGCAAAAGGGAATCTTAGCATGGTAAAGCTGTTAATTGACTATAATGCAGATTTAAATGCACAAGGTAAGAGTTGAACCTGACAGAGATCATATAAAGCTGATATTGAATTGATTCAGATGATAGGCAGCAGCATGCACTTTATATGGCAGCATCTAATGGGCATCTCAACATTGTAGAGTTTTTGGTTAAGCACAATGCAGATGTAGATGCAAGAAGTAAGGGTTAAACCTGATAAATTTCATATATAGCTGACATTGAATTGATTTAGATGCTATGCAGTGGTCTGCACTTCATATAGCAGCATTCAATAAGTATCTGGACATTGTAGAGTTTTTAGTTGAGCACAATGCAGATGTGAATGCAAAAAGTAAGACTTAAATTTGATAAACTTCATATATAGCTGACATTTAGTTGATTCAGATGACATGCAGTGGTCTGCACTTTATCTAGCAGCATTCAATGGACATCTAGGCATTGTAGAATTTTTGGTGGAGCACAATGCAGATGTAAATGCAAAATGTAAGAATTAAACTTAATAGACCCTACATAATAGCTAACATTGAGTTGATTCAGATGACATGCAGTGGTCTGCACTTTATCTAGCATCCAATGGGCATCTGGACATTGTAAAATTTTTGGTCAAGCACAATGCAGATGCGAATGCAAAAAGTAAAATCTAAATCTATTAGATTTCACATATAGCTGACATTGAGTTGATTCAGATGCTATGCAGCAGTCTGTACTTCATGTAGCAGCATTCAATGGGCATCTAGACATTGTAAAGTTTTTGGTCAAGCACAATGTAGATGTGAATGCAAAAGGTAACAGTTAAATATGATAGACTTTACATATAGCTAAGTTGATTCAGCTGACATGCAAATGTCTGCACTTCATTTGGCAGCATCCAATGGGCATCTGGACATTGTAAAGTTTTTGATCAAGCACAATCCAGATATGAATACAAAAAGCAAGACTTAAACCTGATTAACTTCACATATAGCTGATATTGAATCAATTCAGATGCTATGCAATGGTCTCCACTTCATGTAGCAGCAAGCAATAGGCATCTGGACATTGTAGAATTTTTTGTTGAGCACAATGCAGATGTAAATGCAAAATGTGAGAGTTAAACCTGATAGACCTCCCATAATAGCTGACATTGAGTTGATTCAGATTCTATGCAGCAGTCTGCACTTCATGTAGCAGCATTCAATGGGCATCTGGACATTGTAAAGTTTTTAGTCAAGCACAATGCAGATGTGAATGCAAAAAGTAAGAGTTGAATATGTTAGACTTCACATATAGCTGAGTTGATTCAGCTGATATGCAAATGTCTGCACTTTATTTGGCAGCATCTAATAGGCATCTGGACATTGTAAAGTTTTTGATCAAGCACAATCCAGATGTGAATACAAAAAGCAAGACTTAAACCTGATAAACTTTATATATAGCTGACATTGAATCAATTCAGGTACTATTCAATGGTCTCCACTTCATGTAGCAGCAGGTAATGGGCATCTGGACATTGTAGAGTTTTTGGTTGAGCACAATGCAGATGTGAATGCAAAAAGTAAAAAGTAAATTTGATAGACTTCATATATAACTGACATTGAGTTGATTTAGATGACATGCAATGGTCTGCACTTTATCTGGCAGCATCCAATGGACATCTGCACATTGTGAAGTTTTTGGTTGAGCACAATGCAGATGTGAATGCAAAAAGTAAGACTTATTTGATAAACTTAATATATAGCTGACATTGAGTCAATTCAGATGCTATGCAGTGGTCTGCACTTCATATAGCAGCATTCAATGTGCATATGGACATTGTAATGTTTTTGGTCAAGCACAATGCAGATGTTAATGCAAAAAGTAAGAATTAAATATGACATACTTTGTATATAGCTTAGTTGATTTAGCTGACATGCAAATGTCTGCACTTCATCTGGCAGCATCTAATGGGCATCTGGACATTGTAAAGTTTTTGGTCAAGAATAATGCAGATGTGAATGCCAAAGGTAAGAGTTAAGTCTGATAGACCTCACATATAGCTGACATTGAGTTACTTCAGATGACATGCAATGGTCTGCACTTTATTTGGCAGCATCTAATGGGCATTTAGATATAGTAAAGTTTTTGGTCAAGCACAATGCAGATGTGAATGCAAAAGGTAAGAATTAAACCTCATAAACCTCACATATGGCTGACATTGAGTTGATTCAGATGAAAGAAAGAGGTCTGCACCTTATGTGGCAGCATTGAATAGACATCTGGACATTGTAAAGTTTTTTAATCAGCATAATGTCAATGTAAATGCATAGAATGGCTAAACACAAAAAGATTCAATTTGATCTGCAATAGTCATTGAAGATACAAGATGCCAATTGTCATCCTACTCATGTTGCTTGAACTAGTTGAACTACTTGTTGCATTTATTCATTGGGGTGCAAGAAGCCCACTTATATAATACATACATGTGATAGCTAGATAGTTTTCTTTTGCCTCAGAGTCTTTTGGTTCTTTAGTTTTATAAGCTACTGAATCAAAACTCAAGGCATGTACTCATATTTAATAGTTTAGTTTTATCAGCTACTGAACTGAGACTCAAGTTACTGTTGGATTCTCATCGGCTGTCTTGTCTGTGTTCTTAATCAGTTAGCTGTAACAGGTTATGGGCCCTGGCCCACAGACTTAGTCACTGAAGATTGAATTCTTTATGTCTGCTCCATTCCAGAATGTTGCAGCAGGCACTTTTGATAGCTATAAATAAATGATCCTGAAAGGTTGTTACATTTGGCAATACCATTTATTATGGATGACATGTCAGGACCGTTACTGCCAAAACTCAGCGTTGCAAAATATCCTGAGTGGGAGAAATGCATGTTTGGGCATTTAATGTCTTGTGGAGGTCACACTATTGCTATGGAGGAGGAAACCAAGCCTACACTTGATCCTGCAAACTCCACATTACTTGCAGTCTGAAGTTCTTATCAGCAGAAAAAGTTCAAGGCTCCTGGCAATATCTACCAACATTTGATGGAGGCAAACAAATTATATGTTGATGTGATCTGTACCAATCCTGCTGCCATGTGGAGGAAACTCCACAAAGTCCATTCTAAGTCTGCACTGAATGCTTGTTTCAATTTTCTTAGCAACCTATTTGCTATATATAAAGACAATAATGAATCTCTTGTTGACCTTGGAGCATGAGTCCAAAGCACTATGCAACATGCAAAATCACTTTGTCTCATACCTCAGGTTTAGAGTGACAGTTCAACCACACAAACATGCACAATTGAGGTTCTTGATGATGAGCTAACCATTATAGCAATGATTCAAGCACTTCCCCAAGAGAAATTTAGATCATTTATTTTTTCCATTCTTATGTTAAACAATATGACCATCAACACAGTCCTTGAAGCATTCCATGTTGAACAAGTACAACAGCAAGCTGCTGAGGAAGCACATGCCACTGCTGCACAATTGATCACTTGTTATTTTTGTGATGGCCTGCACAAGGTGCAAGATTGTACCCATTTTCAGACTGCAAAACAGCAACACAAAAATAATAACACTAAATTGAAGAAGCCTTGAGGTTGTTGAGGAGCAAAAGCTGAGGTCAAGACTGAAACTTCTAGGACTGATACTTCAAAAATGGACACCGTTGCCAAAACTAAATCTGGATGTGATGGCCCTGCTGTCAGTGCTAAGGCCACTGTTTGTTGATCTGCTCTTCATCAACCATCCTCTTCTGACATACTGTGGAATACAGACTCAGGGGCCATGAATCATATGACCCCTCATTGTGAATGGTTCTTGAATGACTCTTTTATACCATGGAGAGTCCCAATCCATCTTGCCAACAATGCCATTGTTTATTCTGCAGGAAAGGGCTGGCTACAGTTTAAGCCATGAGGAAAAGACCAAGACAGGAAACTTCTTGATGACATGATTATTACAAATGTATTGTTCATACCAGACCTTGCCAACAATTTACTCTCAATTACAACCTTTTTTGTGTATCACAGGTTTACTGTCTTGTTCCACAGACAAAAAGTTTTCTTCAATGTTTAAAATGAGCTGGTCTTCATGGCAACTATCAACAATGCATTAGTCCCCTATCTTGATGGAGATACACTTATTTCCTCTCTACCGGCACTAGTTGTGAACATCACACAAGCTGGTCTGACATCTTCAACATTGATTGACAAATCCCTCTTGCATTGGAGAATATGCCACCTTAATGCAGATCAACTTGAGCAGTTGATATGAGGAAATCTCATAGAGGATCTGAGAATCAACTCAAGGTCAATGTTACCACATATTTGTAAATCCTGCATTGAAGGAAAAACAGCATAGACCTTCTTTTCTGCACATAGCTGACTGTGCAACTGATGTACTAGGTAGAATTTTTACTGATGTGCATAGACCAATGCAAGTTGAAGGACATCAATCAAACCATCAGTGGTGGGGTACGTTGATAATACCAACTATGTGGTTGGGTGCACTGGACATATACGCAGTACAACACCATTTTCAGTGCCTGGTGTGCGTAGTTGTGAGGAGTCCTGACAGAGTCCTGGTGTGCTTGAGTAAATGTGATAGAACAACATGCTAGATGATAGCACCTCAGATGCTACCTAGCAAACTGTAAGCGCCATAGTTTAGGCAAAGGTATAGAAATGAAGACAAATAGCACAGCATAATGTGCCTGTAGGTGGCACTATAAACAATGAAGATAAGATAGATGAAGCTAGCACCAAACTTAGTGATGAAGTTAGGTCAAACTAGTGTGATTTGAATGCTAAGTGTAACTGGTTGCTCAAAGGGTTATGATTTGTTTTTATATATATGCAAAGTAGCTATCTTTTATACTATGCATTACTATATTTTCCAAAATAAGTCCACTTGCAATGCTACTACTTAGCACCTCTCCTCATGGTTCCCTCTAACAGTGACCTGTCAATGGCAACCAGCAGCACATGGGTGACGGCGACCAACAGTGTTATAACCTACAGCAACCAATGGCAACTCTAAATTGACTTAGAATTATATGAGTCTGCTCACTTTTAATATAATTCTGATTGACCTGGCCACTCCAGGGTATGGTTGGAAAATCCTTGACAGATGCTGTGAGTGCTAATGTTGGCACTATGCATTGTATCAATTCCTGATAAATCCAATTGTCAGGTTTGAGTATATTCTGTGCTATCATCATTGATTCTTTTAGACTTCTGATTGAAGTGCCTCGTCAAATGGCAGTGCCTAATGCTAACCCCTTCTGGAAGTGTTCAGAGTTTGGTCAGAGTTACCTTCCTGCCATTGTGCTAGCGCTATGGGTCCTAGGCCTCCTAAATCCTTGAAATTAACAAATAGTGTGTGCTAAAGAACTGGAAAATGTTGGATGAGGCTGATAAGCAAGGCTTGCAATGAGGCACCAAAGTCAGAGATATCCTGAGTCCTAGAAGGCCACTAGAGTCTTCAGTATGTCAAATATTGGTAAGCCCATAATGTCTCTTGATATGCTCAGCCCAAGTAGAAGCCTATCATCTCTCCTCAACTAAAAAACTGACTGCACTACAGTCCATGTGATGCTGCCAGCACCTTATAAAAATTATTTCTAGACCTTTCTTTCTTTTTGTGTTTTTGTCCTATTTCTTTCCCAATGTCTGGTTTTGCTCCTTCTGCCCTTCTCAACTTCCTTGCTAAGGTCTCGTATTTATTCAACCATGCCAAGTCTGCTGACCCCACAGATGCACCACAAACTGTTTCTGCTATAATGCAGCTCTATCAAAGATGGTTGGTGGTGTGCAGCTCTGACAGTTCCTGGGCATGGGGCATCGAGGTTTGTGAGTGGTGCACAGCTATCAGGGGACTCCTCATTTTTTTCTTTCTTCACTCCTTATTTCTTCTGCTCTCCTTTCATTCATTCTCTTATTTCTTCTGACATTATTTTATTTTACTATTTCTATTCTTTCAACACTATCTGTTAGTACTATTTTTAGCCCTTGAGGTGCTCTGGTTCTTTAACTACTATTCAGACAAGTATGGGCCATTTAGCACTGCTTCCAGACCACTTACATAAGCCAGAGTTTGCCAGAGTTTGCCCCTTACTTGTGCAATTGTTTGTATAGGCAATTTTTGAGTTTTTAAGATTTTGTTGTACTGTATAGTTGTTTCCCATGCTTCAGAGGCCCCAGAAGCATCTAACCTGGCATAGGGAATCCCTAGACTTGTTTTCTTTGGATCTCCCTCTGCCAGGTGAGTAGTTATTATGATATTGTCAGTACATATTCTAATACACTTTGGATCTCTCTCTGCCAGCTGCGTGACTGAGCCACAGCCTCTAGAGGTCACTCTTACAATGGCCCAGTACCATGAATATGAAAGTGCCAATTAGTTGCACCTGTTTGTGGATTTGTTTGTAAGTTTTTAAGTTTGATTTTGATTTTGTAATGCTAAGGTTCAGTGCCCATACTAGGCTCCCTTCTTATCCAATAAGATTGATGCCTTGCTTGCTAGTACTGAGGTTAGCAAAGTAAGTCTCTTTTTCTCTTCCCCATGTTAACAATATTGACCCTGAGTAGTTGGCTGTTACGTCACCTACTGTCACCAGTCTCCCCAGTGCTCCATTGGCCCCTCCTGCCCCTTTCTCTTCTACTCTTTTTGCCACACCTTCCACCATTCTACCCATCTTAAGTAGTCTTTTTTATAACATCACCTCTCCTATTCATACTGCTAATGAGCCTGCATCGTGGCTGGCTACAGATTGCACCAATACCCACACCTCATATTAGCCCCCTGGTACCACCAGAAGTGCCATGCTCTAGCATTTCCAGCACTATTTTTTCTATATTTTTACACTAATATCTTGCAGCTACAGACTCCAATTACTTCCAGACCACTTTTTATGGCACCACTTATTCTTTGCATCACTGTTGACACCTTGCTGCACCTTACCACTTGCATTCCAAGGCTATACATTTACATGGACACTTGGCATCAGTCAATCCAGCATAATGTTTTTAGCTAGTGGCAGCACTTACAGGATGGAATGATAAAGTATTTCCATGACAGCATCATTATGGACCTTTTTACTATACAATTCAATTCACATCATTTACTTACATTTCTATCAGTTCACTACCTTCTAG
This sequence comes from Termitomyces sp. MG16, assembly GCA_003313075.1. Taxonomy (NCBI): domain Eukaryota; kingdom Fungi; phylum Basidiomycota; class Agaricomycetes; order Agaricales; family Lyophyllaceae; genus Termitomyces; species Termitomyces sp. MG16. The sequence continues at coordinate 13,806 of QGOA01014349.1, forward strand.
TGGCGCTTAGCCTCTTAGCATTGGCTAACTTCCTTTACTATAAATACTTACTTTTTGTTAGTAGCAAATAATCAATTTGGCAGTAGGGATTGTTTCTTAATATTTTGGTCACCATATGCAACAGACTACCTCTTGTTGACCATGTCAAGCAAGAGGACTCTGCTCTAGTTTTCTATCTCTCTCTTTCTAGTGCCTTGCAACTATGGCTTGGCTTTTGTGCTTAGATCTGCTAAGCAATCTTATCTTTTTATTATCTCATTCTAGGTGCTAACACTTAGCGCCTCTTAGCGACCCTTTCCCACACTTTTTAGCGCCTTCCTTAGCAACTTTTCCACACCTCTTAGCACTTCTCCTTAGCACCTTTTAGCACCCTGTAGCCACATTTTGGAGCCTTATGCAAGTGCCTTCAATCACCCACTTTCCTTGCCACTAACCTCTTGCCTATTGTGTGTTTTCTGAGACCTGTCTGGGACTCTCACACACACACTTAGCATGCCCAAAGCTATATTAGCTAAGTAGCTGTACTAGTGATAGTGCATGCAGTATCCAGCTCAATTTAAGCATCATCACTGCACCTCCTCATTCAGCCATCAAACAGATTGCTATTACTTCTAGTGAGTCTTGGCCTAGACCAACTTGTACTACTTCTCACATTCCCTCATGTAACTATGCTATTGTCATTGAACAAGCGCCCTCTACTTGCACTAGCCCTCCCAAACATACCATGCATCTTTGGTTTTCCTTTTCTAATTCTCTATTGACTTTACTCTCCAGATCAATCTTCCTGCTGGCATTGCCTCTTTGTATGTCATAAGTGTTTCTTTCAAGATTACTAGCCTTTAGTGCCTGATCTCAATATCTTTAGGTGTCAAAACAAACTATGTTCACTAATGCAGAGCTTTGTGACCTATTGTATCTTTGCCGCAATACTACTGTCATTGATACCAGTGTCCTGGCTAGTGTTCAGGTGCTTGGTGCTAAAAAGAAGATTTGGAGTATTGTGCATTTAGGGCTAAAATTAGTGTGGTAAGTATTTGTTTGTCCTTCAGGGGTTGGTGATGCCTCTAACTTCCTTTTTTAGTGTAACAAGTGTTGGTCTGAGAACAATCCTAAGGGCTGTTGGTTTTCTACCACCTCTCTTCCTTGCTACTGCTGTGATGCATTGAAATGGGGTTGTGCCTTCAATGGGATTCATACTTGGGAGCATGATAAAGATGCAATCATGCAAAAGAACTATGAGCACATGATATTGGTTTGTAATGCTCAAAGACTTTGTGCTGCAGCAATGCAATCTAGCAGCTACTCACTAGTCTACTATTATTGGCACTGCAAGTTTAGCACTTCTGACTACCCAAGATGGTACCACTATAGCAGCACTCTTTGCTCGCTCTTCTTGTCATCCTGTTCCTCTGAAATGTAAGCCTGTTGTTGCATCTCCTAGTAAGAGTCCTGGTAAGTGCCATGAGTTAGCACTGGCTACTTCTGTGGTCTTGTTCACTACTGAGTTGTCTACTGATGAAGGGGAAGATACTGAGAGGGATGCCAAGGAAGAGGATGATGAAGCTTTGCCTGTGCTTGTTGTCAATACTGATATGCTGTTGGCAGTACATGCTCACCTTCTTTGCCTCACTCCTTCTATCACCACTAACTCTCATCAGAGTAGCCCCAGTAGTAACCTGTGCATGGTTTCCTTGGCTGCTTCTTTCTTCCTTTCTGACCTCTTTTGCTAGGTCCCCCACTCCTCCTTTGCCTGTTGTTGCAGAGACTTTCCCTGCCAAGGATGTTGTTATGTCTTTCTCCAGCGCTATTCCTATTTCTGAGCTGGTTGTGGCTAGCAACTTGCCTGTCATCCTTCCTCTCACTCCTTCTGTTACTCTTCCTTGCAGCCTTTCCTCTATTTCCAGCACCTGCAAGTCTTTCATGGTGCCAGAGTCCAAAGAAACTTTGGTGCCACCAGGTAAGTGCCATTACTGCTGGAGGTATTTGCCCTCTTATGGCATCCACCTATTCTCTGCTAGGGCCATGTCTCCCAGTGATGAGCATCATGAATGGATACCCTGTGCTCCTGTAACTGTTTGAGTACATCCATTCCTATCAGTTTCTTCTCCTCCTTTTCTGACTTTTGATAAGTTTGTTCTCTTCTGGACACCTCCTGCTATGCATGTTTCTGACGATGCCTTGGCTTGGCTTGGAAACAACTTCACTTATCCTGTTACTTCTCTCTGCCCTTCTGCAGATCTTTGCCAGCAACTCTGCCATATTGAGGATGCAACCAACATTGTGGGTTGTAAGCTCACCAACCTGCATCCTTGTGTTTCTACTTTAGCATGCTATGAGCTCCTCCTGCTTGAGCTCCATGACAATATTATTGATGTGCTTGAGTGGCAAGTGAGTAATGACATTTAGGATGGGGACTTGCTTCTTTTCGGTGATCTCACTCTTTCTGAGTATGATATATAGTTGCTGGCCCATAGCACTTTGAATTCTTGAACTTTGTCAATTTTTAATATGTAATATGATGTAGCTTGTACTGAAATAAATGCTCTCCTCCCTTTAGTGCCAACAACGTCAGTTTGTAAGTGATCAAAAAATAAAATAAGAAAAAGGAGAAACACTCAGTAGATCATCATAGTGCAAAAACCCCTTTGCTAGCATGGCCCAATAGCTAATATCATGCCAGCCTAGAAAGAAATGGGTATTGTCTGTAAATAATAAGTGGATTCATGCAAGAAGTTTAATGTATAAAGAAATAGAGTGCTAGTGATTGCTTGTGGTTATTCAGTGATGGTGGGTATAAGCACTAAATCTAGAATGTCAACTTTCTCTTTGTATGGCCTAAAAATGAATTAAGCATATCCTATTGGCTAGTGTTCTCCCACACTGTCGCTAGTTGAAACGCTGCCTGTGTTCTATAAATTGCTTATGCATCATCTGAATCTCATCAGTCTTTGCAATGGCCAGCCCAACCAGCATGGTGTGGACCCCCCGTTGTAATTGAGTTTATATAATGATTGATCCCCTCACCTTTCTGGAGCATGCAACCTCTCTCTTTCACCACTATCTTGCTGGCAGTGTGCCAGGACTGGCTGACAGAGTTGTCGAGTTAAGTTGTTGTTGTTGGCTGCTGCATGCTGCATGCAAAATTTGGGACGATGATGTGCATAAGACTCATTTCAGTATGGAGAAGTCCTAGAGTCAGATTTTTCAGGTGCACTATTGCCTTTTTCTCTGACTTCTCTTCTAATAGTTGTCAAATGAAGCAACTCTTGCCCAACAAGACAACTGATTGTCTGGAGCTGCTGTTAGAGGAAAGCCACTTCCTGGTCTGTCAGTTTCTCACCTCTTTCCTCCTTTCTTAGCTAGCCATGTCATTCTACTAGGCTCCTTGCTTGTCAACTGGTGGCCATCTTTGTTGTGGCCCCTTTGAAGGAGAGATACCTCCTTGCCAGCATCTTCTTTTGCCCGGTCCTTGATGCATGTCTGCCTTCTATGTCAATTATGTGAGGTGACCTTATCTTCTTTGTAGCACTACAGAACTGACAGATTTTAGATATTTGATTTCCATGCTGTAGAATATAAAATGTATCATTGATGTTGCCTCCCCCCCTCATAATAGTTGTGCACATGTTAGAATTTCTAAGTTTCTTTGATCTTGCAAGTATCTGGAGGTATATTTATGGAATCTGACTACTGTGAACTGTCAGTAGTATGCCATGCCAGTACTTTTTACCCTTATTGATAAGCCCAAAATTCTTTATTGCCCAGCAATACTCAATTGTCTTGAGCTGTTCTTCTCTCAAATGCCTAACAGAGGTTTTTCCAATGAGAACAGCAATGTAATAATGCTTGTCCATCACTACCAAATCCTCCTGGCTGCCTCCACAGAGTGGATGATTGAAATGGATGAATCTCTGAACACAGTAAGTCACTGTTAGTGCATAGCTTGAGTAATGCTCATGTGTCTCATAGCCTCCCATTACTGGTAAGGCTGCATGTATGAGGTGCCTTCTTTGTGTAACGGGGTCATTCGTATTACCATCAGCGTCAACGACGCTATAATCAACTAGTAGAGTATTACGTAAGCCAACATCTTGTTTTCGCACTAAGTACTAGTCAAATCCGATATTGCGGTCTGATTTAGCACTGTGTGAAATACACAGATAGTTCTGACTAGTAACCTCAGGTTACATTTTTTTAAATCTTCTGCTATCGGCTTTAGACGCTAGGCTTGTTACCGACTAGGCAACTCTCATCAAAACCTCTCGATTCTCTGTTGGCATCACGCTGAAAACGTGCTTCCATGACTGGCTCTCTTGATCCGGATCCTCTGTTCCCAGCTGCAGACGCAGGTGACTTACCTGTGCTACAGGCTGTGAAGACGCAATCTGCGTCAGCATACCAACCCCCGCCAAAGCGGGACAAAAAGACCCCTCACGATGTCAGCGCGAGCTATGGAATGCCTGGTGGGCTATCCATATCACGGATGATGTCCATTGTACGACCTGGTGGAAAACCAGGAGATAGATCCGCGGTCTCAGGAGTGTCGC
>QGOA01014356.1:0-19013 GCA_003313075.1 Termitomyces sp. MG16
CTCGGCCGGAAAAAGAGCCGGGAGATCATGTCATCATCTTTGCAAGGCTTGAGCTTATTCAGCCTTAACTTTGAAACATAAGCGACAGTCGTGGGTGCTCAGCATTTCCCCGAAGCTTGGGACCTAGTTGTTATGAGCAGTACTCTGAGCTTTCTCGGGAACGTTCTGCAGCCTCTTTTTTGCACAGTGGTGCCTCAACCCTAGTTTCTTCGATTTTGCTCCTTTCTCTGTTGTCTGCTGCATCCAGCATTATTGGAATCTTACGCCATCTCCAATAACATTTTTTTTTGTTCGCCTACCGTATCTGGTTGCCCCCTTCCCATCGAATGCAACATCGTCAGCTTGACGGATACAAATGACAAAGGCTTCTGGAAAGAGTCTATCATTTTTCGGCAGGCACGATGTTTATTGGGGATTCATTACCTTAGACGTGACTGGTTCGAGACCAAACCAGAACTCCGTGGTGAAGATGTCACGTACTGTCCTTGATCAGACACGAGCATGAGGGCAAACAACACTTCCAACTTGGGGATAAAAATACTCTAGGAACTTCTCCAGATGAAGCAGGTGAAGGAAGAACTTGCGCTTCTGTTCTGGTCACACGGCAGGTAGAGAGATCTTGGGACTTGCGTGGAGACCCTCCTCATCTGTCGATTTTAGTGTGTTACTCTTTTTGAATGCATGGTACTCCCATTGTAACAATATAGTACTTTTCCTTGTGGAAACAATGAAAGATTCAAGTGGACGAGGTAGTAGATGCATGGTCCAAGTGTGAAAAAGCGGTAAAATTCCTCATAGTCATATCACCTCACACGCTGTTAAAAACTATCGCAAAGACAAACTCCCATAGTTTCCATAAAAATCCTTCCCATGCAGTTGCTGCACTTTATACTAGTCAAATGAGTACACATAGTTTGATATTTCACTCTTCAGCTATCCTATGAATGATAAAGCCTGTCGAACGAACCATGGCTAAGCTGGATTATTTATATTTCGGCTGTATGGAATGTTCAACTTTTTTCATGAACGGACATAAACCGGCACCCGTACAAGGGAGGCTATACGACAAGCCGACACAGACCGCCACCAGGCAAAGTATAGATTGAAAGCCGCGAACACAGAAGCTAGGTTATATTATGTGTATTGTAGCTTGGCAGCGGATGCATTCATATTCAGACCGGTATCTTCCAGTTGGTAGTTCCCGCAACCCTCATGTCAAATAACACTTACTCAATAGAAGAGAACATTCCGGAGGATCCAAAGGCTAAATAATCGGTGGCGAGAAATGTCCATGTCAAGAATAAAGGATCAAAAAAGCCAAAACCAGCCACGTACATGTTTATTAGGCGTCAATCAACCACTGGCAGCGTCAACGGAGAGAGTGATCAATCCGACTTTCGCTCGCTCATGCACAATATATTGAATCACTCAAATAATACATCAAACCCTGCGTAGAAATTTCGGAGCGTTCCTTTTCTAACAGCTTTTTTGACCTTGACGGGCGCATGGTTCTGACAAAGTGCTTCGCCCTACGTAGTTTCTCCAATGATATATAGGGAGAAATATCGACGGCCCATGAAAAGAAACCTAGTACTAAAGGATAGCCATCTATAGAGGACTGGACCCGAGTAAAATTAAGTTTGTACCAAAGGCATTGAAATGCAGCACATATTGTGCTGAGCAAGTGCTGTTGGAACGAGTCATAGTATGACGACAGCTCAAGAGAGAACATGAGGGAGCTGAGCAGGACTTGTTATGTTTGAAAGCGCCACAGAAGTTTTGAGTCATCGAGGCTCTGAAAGTTTTAGCCCATAGCCATTCGGAGATTCTAGCTTGAGCTTCGTGGTCGATTAGACAGGAACATAGATTTCAAACAATCGTAGAAAGAGACCATGTTGAGCTCTGATTTAAGGTCATTTTATGTCCAACTGTCAGGATGACTTCGGTGCCGATCAGTATTGATGTCAAAAAATAAGTTAGTATACAAAATTCCTCAAAAAATGGGTATGTCAAGCACAGATCGGAGGGTATGCAGCCTATTTGGCTTCAAAGAGACTCTTAAGATATTCTCCGGCCGCCTTCCTAATCCCTTCCTCAAGATTCGGGTTTTCTAACAAAGACTAAATAAAGTACCAAGCGTAAGATATACTGAAACGTTTGTGAGGGTAATATACTTACTAGTGCACGACTCGTTGTTTCCTCTTGAGCGGCTTTCTGTTTCTTATGTTCATAATCTGCAGTCTCACGCTCCAGCCGCATTCGCTCTATTTCACGACGATGCGCGCTCTCCTTCTCCTCACGTTCCTCGCGGCGTCTCATATACTCCAATTTCATTTTCCCCGTCTGTGTCTGTACTTGTAAATATTGCATGTAGGCAGAGAGCATTCCTTGGGGAATCGTAAAATTCACGGCTACTGGATCCGAGCTAGCTGGCGCAATAGAAGGAGTAGGGGGTGCAGGGTTCGCGCTGCCATTTTGTTGGCCAGACGTACTGGCGCTGACTATTGGAGATGTAGATGAATGTTGAATGACGGGCTCCCGTAGTGTCGTTTGTGGGTTGATGTAATTTATCGGGGTTTGGAGAGTTGTATGAGGCCGTTCGTGTGAAACAGTATTGTTTATACCATTGGGCATCATCGGCGTATCAGGATAATTGATCTGTGGAGGATCTTCGTCCAGGTCGAGGTCTTCAGTGCCATTTTGATTTGGACCGACGGTGCTAACAGTTCGAGGTTGAACAGGGCGAGTGGTTGCGGGGTCACCATGCCATCTACAAAGGATACGATTATTCTTGCATCATGGAAAGCCCAATTGCGCTATCACCTCCGATAGAATAATTCATACCAGCCAAGCCGATGCCAATGATCGATCGTCCGAGCAGTGACATTTCCAACATCGCAACCGGCTTTTCGAGCGCTCTGCAACCGTCTCTCGTATTCTCTGAGACGATCGGCCTCATTGTAGGAGCTCAAATTCTGAGCACGTATGTGATACATTTCGTAGGCATAGATTTGCTTGAACAAGTTGAAGTTACGTTCATAGCAGCCTTTCAGTGCCTGGTATGTTTTTTTGCTACCGAAAACTTCGTTTGCGCACTTTGTAAACGGAAATTAAGACCATAGCCGATTATCAACTAAGCAATCCGCTCACCTCCCGCAGACACGAGTTTTTAGTGGCGCGAAGTGCGTTCCAGTGCTCGTCCTGTCCGGGTCCCATGAGCCAGTTGAATAGCTTCGACTTTTCGTCGTCGGTCCAATGCTTGGCACCTTGGCCAGTGCCGTCGAGATCGAAGGCGTCGCCGTCTTCAGCATCGCGCCGGCGTTTGAGTACCTGTGGCATTGGGTGGTCAACTTGCTTGCGCTTCATACCAGGTGAGGTATGGCCAGTTGTCACCGTGAAAAGAGGGGAATGTGAAGGGGGTGCGCCTGGATGGGTCTGTTGAGGACCATTCTGGGCAAGACCTTGATAGAGAGGTGAGCAATGAGGTGGCTTATCAGTGCTGGACAAAACCTGGAATATGGGAGCCGAGGGCTTGACCTAAGCTCTGATGTGTTTGAAAGGGAGTCTAAGAGGCGAGCTGGTCAGGGTTGTGTTGTTTTGACTTGGAACCGTGGTTTACCGAGCCATTGCTGTCGAGGTTGGTGTCCCTGCGCTCTTGGGGAGGCATGCGACCGTATTGCATATTCTGTTCACTGCAACATAGCTGAAGGCATTGTTGACAGGGATGAACCGAGGCTGTACGAACTTTGCATCCATCTTCAACTGAACTGAGTGGATCGGACTGCGTCGTGAGCTCGCTACTTCAACGGTTCACGACTGGCTCGTTTAATCCTACACTATTTGTCATGCATCCTCTTGCCAAATATTAGGTACATTAAAGGTATTGACCTCCCTTCCTACAATACACTCTCATCATCCGGCTCTCCCTCTGCATCCTCCTCATACTCCCCATCCGCATCCGCATCCATATCTACATCTCCTCCGTCCATCACATCCATATCGCCCTTGCCATTCGCCGCCCCTGTCGCGTACACAGTATCATCGCTGCGCAGGACATGTCGACCTGCAATATCCGTCGATGGTATCCCATACTCCTCTGACTTTACATGGTCTCCTGTCGGCCCTCTTGTTCTTTCTTTCGCGATCACTCCTGACACGACGGCAACGGATTCCACAGGGATCACCTCTTCGAACAGTTTTTCCAGATTGTTCCCCATTGATGCATGGATCAAATCACCATTCGTATGATGTCCATTGAGTAGTCCGGAAACACGTGGCGGTGACACCTCCTCAACCTGTGTGGTCGCCTCATCCTCGTTCTCAGCCTCTGCATCTGATGATTTCACCCTTGTCCGTTTTCGTGACGTTGAGTTCGTTGTAGAAAGGGGCGACGCAGTTCGTTCGTTCGGCTCGCTTAATCTTGATCTCAATGTACGTCCCGTTCGTGGAAGACCGCCACCTTGTTTGATCCCCGCGGTCCCCTCGTCCTTCGATGACTCACGAGGCCTCCCTCTCGTCGAGCGTGGTTCATCTACCGGCAGCTGGGAAGCATCCTGCTTTCGGTTTCGTAAAGCCTGTTTCCGAGGTGTTGCTTCTGTAGGTACATTGTTCAGGAGGGGACGGGGCGAATTAGATCGTGACTTTTGCCGTTCTGGAGGTCGAGGTACGTCCTCTACCTCGTCATCATCAAAGATATTTACTGGAGAGAAAAACGCAACTGCGTCTGGGGCAGATGGTGATATAACACCAACTTCCAACTGATCACCAGAGGATGGTGTATAATCATCCTCCGGAGCTATGGAAGACACGCTCTGCCCTTGTTCAGCCGCCAGCCTTTCCTTCTCTGCTCTGTCCTTCCTTGTCAAGACGTAGGGACTCCACTGTAGCTTTTCGGGCTTGAGCTGCAAGTAACCTTTGGCTTCCCAAGCCCGCAGATACTGAGATACCTTCTCCCGGTCCCAAACTATCTCGTACTCTGCAGGGGCGACAAAGGGGCCTTTTGAAGTCTCAGAAGCCGCTAGTTTGGTCTGTGCTCGTTGTAGATTCCGCCTCGCAACGTTTCCACTCTTGCGTCCTTTGTTAATTTTGATAGACTGACCAGGAAGTGGCTTGACTGGTGGAGGCGTCAATTCACGTGCTGATATCATTTCTTGCTGAGTTAGAGTGTTGAAGATATCTTCGATAGTCATGGAAGTAGATGTGGAAATATCTAATCGATGCATGTTAGTTTCAAAATTAAGGAACCGAATGAATGTAAGTCAACCTTCCAGACGTGGTCGATCCGGCGCAGTCTCAAGGTACCGCATTAGTGACAAGGTCCAGTAGTTCTTGTAGCCTAAAGCTCCTAGAGCTGATAAAGGCTTCTCAGGAGATCCTATGCGCCTTTCTTTCTTCGACAACAGATAACCTTAAAAAGACCGGTTCCAGCAAACGAAGTATTTACTGTCAAGGAGAACTTACTGAAGTCTATGAGCAGATTTCCCCATCCTTGGCGCTGTCGCACGGGCAGAGTCATTATACAGCTAAGATTCCAATCTTTTAAGCTTTGTTTCTCCTTGCTGAAGTACCCCACAAAACGGGCTCCGAAGTCGTCCATCTCTGTCATCACATAGAATAAAAATGGTTCAACATCATAGAACAGCGACTTGTGGTCCAAGAACATCTTTGATAACAAACACAAATTTTGGCAATAAATCTTGCGAGAAAGTTGATTGAGTAACAAATCAGAAGCACAAATCTCGACAGGCACACCTTGTTCTTACGACCATCAACCTCAAAAACAGAAATAGCTCCGTCGCGATATATCTCATCGCCAGGTGGATGCCGAGCCTTGCACTTCAGCCGATGCCTTTCACATGCAAACCGACTCTTCATGTACTTCAAACAAAACTCACATATCCAAAGCCTTCCATCAGGTATTGTAGCATATTCCTCCGGGAAAGGAGCATCATACCACGTTTGGATTTCATACTGTCCAAACCGTATACTCCGTATTCGGAGGGATGCAGAATCAGACTTGACAACGGGGGCGGGTGTGGTCGACGAGGGTGCAGGTGAGGCAGAGTTGAGAAAAGGGGTTGAGGAGGGCGCAATAGAAGCGTGGTGAGTACTGGAACGGAGAGGTCGTGATGAGGGTCCGGGTGTCGAGGGTAGGTCTTGCGTATCAGAAGCTTGAGAAATTGAAGGGGGCGCAGGTTGTTCCTGGTGAGAAAATGAGTGATGTCAGGAATCAAGTTGCAACAACGAACCTCAGCTATTATACGACTTCTCTCAAACCTTTGTTTGTCAGCCGCTGTTATTGAGGTCTTCAACGTCTCACGCTCCGCCTCAGTCAAAATGTCATCGAATAAGCCTTTGTGTAATTCCTCTTCCTCACATTCCTTCGCTTTGCCCTTTTGCGACGAAAGTCGCAAGCGTACTTTAGGAACCGAGTGGGGGACCGGTGATTGTCGCGCTCGAGCTCGCTTCTGTCGCGGAGATATTACGGTTGAAAGGTCATCGTCGGAATACTGAGGTGCTTTGGAAGAACCCGGATTGTTTCTTTTGGGCCGACCTCGTCCTTTAGGCGGCACAGGTGTTGCTTCGAAATTGATTTCAGCATCTTGATCTGTCTGATCAACATCCGGCGAGGTAGCTCCTGGCCTTCCTTTCCCTCTCCCTTTCGCTTGACCCTTGGGGAGGTATGAACGTGATGAGGAGGCAACAGATTCCTCGCGTACCACTGGAGTCATTGGTTGCTCCCCCATAGAAACCTCCAGGAGCCCAGCTTCAGGTAGAAATTGAGGACATTCCGGGCAATGCCATCTTCCATTCGGCGCTTCATGTATTGGAGGTCGTATGCAGTCCATATGCCATCCTGTAAAACATCAGGATCTCATAGACAAGGTCGAATAAATGGGACAGGCCTCTGTCACAGGAGTCACAAAGCAGAATACGGGCCTACACATCGTTAGTCAACAAGTCAAGGAAAACGAACACAAATCTTACGTCGTCACCCTTTTGACCACAGATCTCACAGGTCTTGCATTCTGTACATTTCCAGGGATATGAACGCAGGATATCACCGAGACCGGGAAGCTGCATGCAACTAGGATGTCCTATCAGAAACCGTTAACTCTGTTACAATCCATAGTAGACATTGATGATGATAACCGTACCACTGCGGCCACATTCACTACATGTAGCCATGAGTTCCGGATGGCCCTCCTTATTCTTTCGATCATCTCCCTGACAGAAACCACATTCATGCTCACGACGAGGTTTTCGTTTGCGCTTGACAGGCTTCGAGAGCAAGACAGGTTGATCTATCTCAATGGCGTAGTATATTTGAGGTGGTTGGGGCGCAAATGGATCGCCCTGAGGACCATCAGAATACTGTGGCACGTGCTGAGGAGGTGGAGGGAGGGATTGCGATTCAAGTTGAGGCTGTGGTGGCTTCTGAAAAGAAGTATCAATAACTGTTTTCATATTGACGAGACGCGACGCGTTTGTTACACCGAGCCAAGCATCCATACCAATAAACACCACTCACGATTTGATTTTTTCCATTAGAACTCTCTTCCATCAATGCAGGATCTATGACTGGTTCAGAAAGCGCAGGATCTATCGGAATGTCGTCGGGGTGAGTAACTGAAGTGCCATGGTTATATGAAATTTCGCGATCGGAGACCGCACTCGAAGGGAAGGCTAGCCCTCTCATTTGAGTTGTAACGGGTTATGTAAGTCCGTGCTGCTTTCGCAGAGAGGATTGAGCAGCAACCAAGCGCTCCTTCGTCGTCGTCGACAGTGAGCGGGTTTGTTTGTACATGTTACTCTTGCCTCTCCTTTTGTTTTTGTAATTCTTTTCTAAAGTTGGCGAGACCGGTTCTGCAGCATTAGCTTGTGGAAATGACGTTTCTGGCAAACCCCTGTAACATTCTTAAACTGTGTGAGGTTGAGTCGTGATGCGCACATCTCTAGTTTTGCTGCGGCTCAATTTATGTGAAGTTACAGTTACATCACTTCCCTATATTCGTGTCAGGCGAGTACATACCAAAATGAGCTCCGTGTACCGACGAATACGTTTAGATTCCGCATTGCTAACACTTTGGGCACATTTCCGTCTACCCCCAACTAGTGGCGATCGTTAGGCTTTAATAGAATTCTATGTCCTGCATTCCCCATCCAATTCGAACGAGCAACAAGGATGTAGTACGTGAAGCTTCGAAGTCTTAATCTATTGCTTTCCCCCGGAAGAGCTTGTCCGGATCCAACCTGAAGTCTAGCGCTCGCTCTCATCTGTAGTTATCAACTAGTACAAGAGGGAGGTACAAATCTCCCAAGTCGTAACAGGATAGTCCTTTGATCACAGGTACGACGGCTCACCAATTGCCTTGAATCTAGTTGGTTGGGAGGATGTGTAATTCTAGTCTCGCGGCCGCTTTATGCTGCCGAAACTGGGATTAACTCACCACGCGATCTAAACCTAGCTATAGCCGATCAGTCTAGTTTTTCTGACAAGCTTGCTCATGACCAAAAAGTCTTTCCGCCCCCATGGGTAAATTTCACATTGACATATGATTCAGGTGGATCTCCATCGTATCTCTGTCATTCAGCATGATGACATTGACTTATAGGTCTTCTCCCGCAGCCTTCCCGGGTAATAACCCATGACATAGACAAAAGAAGCCATACACGTACGCAGTCACTTGTCATCGCTCCGAAGAGTCGGTAATGGGGTTCGGCACTTCACACAGTTTATATAGGGCAACTTGCCTGTCAGGTCATGTCTATAATCTAGCGTCATGATCGTCTCAGTGGTCCAGTGCTTTCTTCTCCTTTTTGCCCTTGGTTGGGTTTTGCGACGGATCTTGGTCAGGACGGACCTTGATAATATACCAGGCCCTAAACCAGAGTCAGTGATTTACGGTATGTAGAATACGCTACCCAACCCCCACTTGAATGGACTAAGAGAGGCGTAGGTAACTTGGACCAGCTCTTTAACCTGTCCGCTTGGAATTTTCATGCGAAGATCGCCCGACAATGTACGTTTCTTTTCCTCATCTCGTAACCGTGAACCAGTATCTGACACATTAATTGATCAGTCGGTAGAGTATCAAGAATCCATGGGCTGTTTGGGGTGAGCCCCTATTAGATTTAACGCAGACGTTTCTTGAACGACCGGTTTCTTCCAAGGCTAACTACCTATACTTGTTTGACCCGAAGGCAATGCACCATATTGTTGTGAAGGTTCGTCGCACGGTTTGCAATACGAGTCAGTCCTTGATTTCCCGATTAGGACCAATTAGTATACGAAGAAACAAGCGGGTTCTTTGCGTACGCCTTTTCATAACTCAACTATTTATCCCCTTTTCGACACAATACTGCAGTTCGAATAGTCTGACGTTCGGCAACGGTCTTTTATCCACGCAAGGTGCGCGAGATGTCACCCTAAAATGTGTTAGTTCTCTAAAAATCAAATAGGTGATCATCACAAGAAACAACGCAAAATGTTAAACCCCGTGTTCTCAATCGTACATATGCGCCATATGAGTATGAACCTGACAGTTCCTGAAGCCATTCAACACTGACGTGCCATCTTGCAAGTTCCTATGTTTAAAGTCGTTGCAAACAAGGTTCGTAGCATTTCGACGATGGAGACAAGGCTTGACTGTTCCATAGCTTAAAATGACGATAAGTCATAAGCTAGCTACTGGCGCTCAGGAGGTAAATTGATTCCGATTATGTTGGATGATTAACGCTCATTTCTTGTCAAGGTTGATATCCTCCATTGGATGACTCGAGCCGCTCTCGAAATGATCGGACAAAGCGGTTTTGGATATACCTTTGACCCATTGGTGGAAGGTGCTACCCCACATCCGTTCAGTCAGGCAGCGAAAGCATTGAGGTACGTGCGCCGATAAATAGTCAATGAACATACACCCTTACCCTTTTGTTGTGTCTGATAGCCCTGCGACTGCGAAATTACTGTTTTGGCGCGAGTATTTTCTGCCAACCCTTATCAAGATCGGTCCTCCTCGTTTCAGGAGATGGGTCGTTGATCATCTTCCCATGAAAAGACTGCGTGTGTTGCGCGACGTTGTTGATACTCTGGATCGCACCACTACGGAGATTTTCGAAGGGAAGAAGCGGACTTTGAAAGAAGGCGACGAGGCTCTGTTAAAGCGAGTTGACCAGGCAAAGGATCTTCTGAGCATTCTCAGTGAGCTCTATCATCCGTGTGAATGGGCTGTGATTCACCGGTTTCGATCAGTGAAAGCCAACATGAATGCTTCCGAAGAAGATAAGTTGCCAGACGATGAAGTCCTGGGCCAGGCATGTATCCCGATTCCCGTCCTTCGTCAGCTAAGTAGTGACCCTTTTATAGATGTCGTAAGCTGCAATCGTCTATTCTTTCATTCCACTGTTATAAACGCTTGTACAATAGAACGTTTACGTTTGCGGCTACCGACACAACCTCAAATGCCTTATCGCGTACCCTTCATCTCTTGGCAATGAATCCAGAGATTCAAGATCGACTTCGCACGGAAGTTGTTGACGCGTACAAGCAACACAATGGAGACATTCCATATGACGATCTGGTTTCTCTCCCCTTTATGGACGCTGTATGTCGCGAAACATTGCGCCTGTAAGATAAACACTCGAAACTCGTGGCTTATCTAACGCTTTCTTGACTTACAGTTATCCTCCGGTCACAAGGGTCATGAGAGTGTAAGTACTTGGATTCATGATTCTGCACCGCTTTAACTCAATCGACGTCCAGTGCCCGGCAAGAAATTGTTTTACCCTTGTCCACCCCTATCAAGGGTCTGGATGGACGCGAAATGGACTCTATCCTTGTTCCCAAGAATACAAAAATCGTCATATCCATTCTGAACGCCAACCGTGACCCTTTGCTATGGGGCCCGGACTCTCTCGAGTGGAAACCTGAGAGATGGCTCTCACCTCTTCCAGAAGTCATCCACGATGCTCATCTACCCGGCATCTACTCTCATCTGTTAGCTAAGATAATACTCCCTCTTAAATTGACTGATACGTTTTCAGGATGACTTTCCTTGGCGGTGGTCGTGCATGCATTGGATTCAAATTTTCTCAGCTGGAAATGAGTAAGAAGTCCTTTTTTTAGCAACTCCTCGTTGATTCACAGGTTTTCTTTGAAAGAGGTCGTCTTATCCACGCTTATCGCTCATTTCCGTTTTTATCCTCCCGAGAAGGAGATCATTTGGCAGATGACTGGGATTACAAGCCCGATTGTTCAAGGTTCTCCTGAGAAGCCCCAGCTGCCACTGAAGATGGAGATAGTGTGAATGGGTCATGCCGTCCATTATCTTTATGCATAGCATAAATTCGCGTATGTATCTTGTTGAAAGAATAAGTATATTTCCAGTACCCGTAAGGGTCGATGATGAGCTGGTGCAGTTGCATATGTCTCGATGGTCCATGATAACCGGATTATCTGAGTGTACAGATCCTAGTTTTTGTCAGGCACGGAACTGAACCGGTTGTTCTGATATTACGGCGGTGCTAAACTACGGGAGATTGTCTTGAAAATCATTTTGAATGAACGGACATGACACTAAGCTCATTTTTTTCACCAAAAGAAGCTCAGACAAGTATTATTCCATCAGCCGGCGACAAAGTAATCGTAATTCGGTTAATCAAGTGAACGGATCTAAAAAATCTCTGGTCTGCGACCGAAAAGGAAAATCGAAAATGAAATGAATTCAATCATATCGTACATGTATGTTAAAGACGCCTTGAACCCGGAGACTGGCGCGAACGGATATGGTGGAACACAGCGCCACGAAGTCGACTGTGCGTACTCACCCACATATTCCTACAGGAGGAACAAACTCAGTGTTATGACGGCCCCTCGTCTATTTATGAAGGCCTCTTGCATTTCTTTTGGTCCTCTTCCAGGTCCCAACCAGGTTGAGATTTCTGGGACACCCTCTCTTTCCCCCCGCCTTACCATACTCTTCGGTAATAGGTCTTCGGTAATAGGTCTTCGTATAGGCCACATATTATTAAAGCCCGGATCTGCCTGACAGCACCATTCAAACCTAAGATGCACCATGTATGCCAAAATAGGGAGGAATGCACAACCTGCAAGCCCGAACTCGTCTTCTGCAATGAACACCGTCTTTTCCGCGTACGTTTCCCCTCGCGGTCTACCGCAGTGATAAGACAGGCGTTCTGCCGCATCGAAGTTCTCGTCCGCATGTTCAGCATCAAAATGGGCATCCTCAAGTTCACCATAAACTAATTGGAGGGTTTGGATACGTGCAAGGGTCCGAGCTCGGGCAACACGGTCGGTGAGAAGAGAGACAAGGTCGATCTGGGTTGCGGTATATTTCACTATACCACAGGAAGGCAATGCTTTCATTGATGGCGACCCAGATGTCAGCAATCTCTTGACTATTCTTCGTATTTGTGCTCATGTTCGGTTGGTTGGGTAGTACCTCGAACACAGGCATTTTGCCGCGGTGATTGAGCTGCAGGAATTCCGGGGAGCAAGTCTCCGTTGGATCGGACATCACGAGGAGTCGCGTGCGCTTAAATTTGATTTCCTACAGGACAATCTTCCATGAGAAGTATGTACTCGTCAAAGAAGGATGGAACACGAAGCTGTACCTTTTGATGGAGCGCCATCATTACGGGTCAGCTATGAAATCGAATTATTCACGTAGAACAACTCGAACAGCTAATTTCTAGCTGCGGGGTTGAATAGGACGATGAGGCACATCTACGCAAATTTCTTCAGCTGAGGAGAGACCAGCTGCAAGCTTATCCATCGCACGTAGAGCACGATCATGACTGCCTTGTTTTCGTGATCCAAGGCAATCTTCTAGAAGTGTGACATTGAAAACCGAAAGCAAAAGCGCCGTTGACTGTCGCACATTGACACAGACATCAGTAGGCTACCCACGAAAAGTTCTGTTGTTTTTGGGCGCTTAAGTTACCGTGACACAAGAACAAGAACTCTTTGAGCTCCGAGTACCACTTCTTGGTAAGGACGATGGTGTCGACTTTTCATATGCTCAAATCACCAAAGAGTCTGAAACTCGAAGGGGGGACCCTGCGCATGCTGTTTTTAGCTTGTATGAGTCCCGGAAGGAAGTTCTTCGGATTTCTTTGGCGCTGGTTTGCAGAGTCGGAAGTATTTTCTCGAACAGCGTACATTGGAACGTAACCAACAGACAGCACAAGCAAATAACCGGAAGGTCATTACTATGTCAAAAAAGGTTTGCTAGGAAAGGCAGAGAATCTGTGAATTTTTCGGGCGCTAAGAAATCGTTCTGGAGTTCAATTAAAACGAGGCATTGCTGCGGAGAATGAGTAGAATGATATTGAATGCAGTTGCTTAGATGAACATCTTTCCTTGACGTATCTTTGACTTCGGCCAAACCTCATATAGAACTACTCAATAGATGCAATAACTTCTAAAATGTATGTTGATGTAAAAATGAAAACAGCAGGTCCAACTAAGTTATGTTCGGCGGTGACGTTGTCGGCAAGGAGCCCTCTTTCTTCTAAAAACTCTTTGTCAATCTAGCAAGCAAGCATCACCACGCCAGAAACGTTCAACTCTGAAAAGTTTGTGATAGACTGACTGGTCAAGGCGCAGTCGTCCCAAACAAAATGACGCAAAGCAGGGGCTGCTACTAACGCTATTTGACAGGTTTCCAATGATGATCAAGGACCGTCGTGGCTGGTGCCGGCTTCAAGTGGACAGTGTGACAGGTGCAAGCCGCGGATTGCCATGATCCTGGACGAGGAAACACATTTTTTATGAGAGTGGAAATATCGGCAAATAAAAGTCCGAACATGTCTATTGTCTGATGTGGAGACCTGGGCCGAATTGAGCAGCTGGTCAGGTGTGACCATGCCAGAACCATCTGGAGGCAGCTCGGGTGGATTCTCAGGCTGTGGATAGGTAGACTGCTAGTTAGGAAATACAGTGCATGCAAGAGAGGATTAGGCTAGGGACATTGCACAATGGAAGAGGTGTGGCTCAGGGGCAAACAACGAATAACAAGAGACGGTTTGGTTGGTGGTGGTGACCTCCATTTAGGTGTCGAATTCCAAACTCGCCCCATTTCCCGCTTTCTCTCTGCCACCACGTCGTTCGTCCTCACCCAGAACATGCAGGCGGTCCACCAGCTTCCGCCTCTCCTTGGCCACCACTATTCCCACCACAGTCTCGTAAACCCTGGTCCAAGCGTCATGCCCACTCCACCGCTCACAACTCGCAAGCGTAAACGCGCACATCAGTACACCGTCAGCTACAGTGAGGTCCAGGAGGTCGACAGCGACGGCACTCTCAGAGAGGTCATCGTGATCGAAGATACTCCGCCCCCTCCAACTCTGTCCCCCGCCACCACCCACACTGGGGCTTTCTCAGCCTCTTATCAGCCCCCGATTTACACTGCTCCGATAAGAACGAGAGCGAGGGCTGCTGCAGAGGCACAAGCTCTTTCTTCCGGCTCTTCATCTGCAATCGTGGCACCTGCTCCGAAGAAGAGAAAACGGGAGCATCCCGAAGAGGTCCGTGCGCCGGCTACGAAGAAATTTGTTGCCAGCGGCCACCAGGCGCAGCAAGTAGTCCAGCCAAAGTCATGGGACAGCAAAGGCACTGTCGCCACTGAAGATGTGGGTCCACATTTACCTCTGATATATTGTCCATATCAACAGAATTTTGTTCTCAGGCTTCTAAAAGCTCTGTTTGTGACGACAAGGAAGGACACTACATTATAGTTCCTGATGACCTTCTTTACAGACGCTGTACGTCTTTCATCCATTTCTTTTTCCCAGTTCAAATACATATTTGCCTTGACAGATCGTACTGTCCGACTTCTCGGACAGGGGACTTTTGGCAAGGTCGTTGAAGCGATCGATACTCATACCCACATTCGGGTGGCTATCAAGATTATCCGAGCCATCCCCAAGTACCGCGATGCCAGTAAAATTGAGGTCCGCGTTCTTCAAAAGCTCAAAGAACGTGATCCAAACAACAGGAAGTATGTAATTTGTT
Source organism: Termitomyces sp. MG16 (assembly GCA_003313075.1). Classification (NCBI taxonomy): domain Eukaryota; kingdom Fungi; phylum Basidiomycota; class Agaricomycetes; order Agaricales; family Lyophyllaceae; genus Termitomyces; species Termitomyces sp. MG16. Next base: position 15,035 of record QGOA01014356.1, read on the forward strand.
TTCACTTTCTTTCAACACTTCTCATGCCTCACCAGCAAATGCATACATCTACTTGACTGGTTTGATCATCGGAATCACATATGTTTGGTTTCAGAACTCCTGGGAATGTGTGTATATGATTTTCTCAAGGAGAATGAGTTTGCCCCTTTTCCTCGTCACCACATCCAAGATTTTGCTCGACAACTCCTAGGCAGCGTTGCGTGTATGTTCAGTCTTGTCTGATGTTCTGCAAATGTTTGACCTTGGAAATTCAGTTCTCCACGATCTCCATCTAATCCACACTGATCTGAAGCCGGAAAATATCTTGCTTGTTTGTAATGACTATCGGACAGTTTCAGTTCCTTCTTCCAGCGGCAAGGTGCGTATGATACTTGTTTAATATCTGTTGAATCCTCATATGCATGTCATCTAGCGAAATTCAATTCCCAAGACGAAGCGTATTTTGGAATCAACTGATATCCGGCTAATCGATTTTGGATCTGCCACATTTGAGTCTGAATATCATTCAACTGTGGTGTCCACTCGACACTATCGTGCTCCTGAAATAATCCTAGGTATGAGACAACGTCATTCTCTCTGTGTTATGTTTTCTAACTCGTCATATAGGTCTAGGCTGGTCCTATCCCTGCGATGCTTACTCCCTTGGATGTATTCTGGTAGAGTTTTATACTGGTATCGCACTGTTCCAGACACATGACAATCTGGAGCACCTTGCTATGATGGAGATGGTCATGGGCAAAATACCGGAGCGGTTTGCCAGAGCCGGAGCACGCTCCAAGCCTGAATTCTTCAAGGAGGGCGCAAAGCTTGACTGGCCTAAAGCAAAAGCCTCCCGACAAAGCAAGAAGGAGGTTCGCGCGACACGGCCGTTGACGGTTCGTGGACTATGCATTTCTTTGTCGCTGGACTGATCTTTGGCATATAGGATGTCATTCCACCAACCGATATAATCAACCGACAGTTCTTGAACTTGGTTCAGCGGCTTCTCTGTTTTGACCCTGCTCAGCGTATCACTGTCCGGGACGCCCTCAGCCATCCCTACTTTTCGTTGAGTATCCCGGAGGAAATATGAGTCCCTTGACCACTTGCGCTGCCCATTGTTCTGCGCAGGAACACCGATCCCGCTTTACTGGCGGCCCACACTGAACGATTGTTTATTGTTCTCTTCGAAATCATTGCTACAACTGTACAATTGTCTCATATCCCTGTTTGCGAACTCTCGATTTTCTCTCGTTTTCTAGCACATTCAACAAGCGGCTGTTTCGAGGAGCAACACTCCCGGCTTTGTCGTGCTGCTATCTGTACGGTTGTCACTTATTTATACAACTACGCCCATAACACTATAGGGACGGAGCGTTGCGTCCCGGCTGCCAATCTGACTATCGCGGCTTGGTTTCACCTTTTCGTCGGCATACGTCCCGCTGCAACTACAAGTGCATAATGCATGCATTCACCCACCACAATAAGCCCGTACCCTTCCACAACGACAACATCCCACATCTTGGCTGCAATCATTTCAATTCGTTCATATTTTCCAAGGCATTCGCATTGCATCATCACACTCATTATTTACCCTATGGCCTTCAATCACCCCCCACACTTCATATCTCTTCAGACTTCATTCTCCCGTTTTATTGAATACTTTACGGCCATTTGATTCCTTTTCTATATCCATCATCTATCTCGGCCTTCTGTCTTTTTCTCAGTTGTGTGTCATGGTTATCTCTCCCATCGCTTGTTGTTGTCCAGGTTGTGTCCCAATTGTCTCATCCGCGTTCTTCCACCTCTTTACATCTCTCCGTCTCTATCTACTGGCTGGTCATTATATCCGTGTACCATCACCCATAATAGACGCAACAGAAACGAAGATTCATTCTAACATTTGGACTTGGCCGAGCTGTGCCTGTTGGTGAGTAGGTGACAGGGAACAAGCCTCGTGCTGTCTAAGCTGTTCCTGTTTTAGAAGGCTACCCTCTGTTAATGGATACTAGCCATCTAGGTGTTTCCTGGAGCCTCGTGTAATCTTGCCTGAATTCCAGACGGAAGTAGACCACCTTGGAGTACATGCATGCATGATCCGCCGTCATCGACGTCCTTGTGATCGGGATTATTGCCATAAAAGCAGCCGCTTTAAGACACCTTCGCCTGGAAACTGGATGTAACGAGATACTCGGGATATAGGATGGGGATATTTCCACCATAGCATTCTAGATCGCGAGTACGTGTACATCAGGAATCCGAGTAGATGCCGGCGTACTCGCTTTCAATCGCCCAGGTAAGTCATCCTTCTTCATGATGCTGAACTTCTATCTGAAATACAATTCACAGGTGACGTCGTACTTGGTCCTCTCTTGAAGATTGAAGGACGAGCTTTATTTTAAACAGACAAGGGTGCCATTACACATGAATTCTGTCTGAATGATTAGGTTTGTGAATGAGGCATGTCATACTCTGGACCGGTCACGATGAAGTATCATTGCTGCCTAAAGGACACCCATTCACTGTGAACATTTGGTATCCTGCAGCGGCGCAGCAGCTCAGCCTCGCGAAAGATGAACGGTTTGTTCTATGTGACAATACGATCCAATGATTGTTGCATGTTCATCATTAAAATGTAGAGAATTGCAAAAGCACACAGAGAGTAGATTTTTCCTTCGCCGGGGATTGGATACTTGGCAATCTGTAACATTGCCTGCAGACATGACACATCTATTTGTGGCTCACAATGTCCGATATTGACAGGTTACATATTATGTTTCAAACCGTTTCCCGAATCTATCGGACCCGTATTCTTTTCACATTGCATCCCGTCAAAACCATTGACTAGACTAGTGACTTTTCCAATGGGCCAGCCTGAGATTAGCAAGATCTCGAGGACCGGTGATCCGGTCATTTTTTGCCTTACTCCTTGTAGAATGCGGAAGAAAATCAGAACGCAAGTATGATTGCCTTACAACCTTCTCCTGGCGGTCCCTGGATTGTTCTATCAGTATATGCCGTAGTGGTCAAAGAGGGGGATATGGATGACTAACACTGTCATTTTCAACGCATCAGTTGCAATACAGTGTATCCAATTCACTCCGTATTCAAGCACTCTGACTATCAATAGCTCTCTGACTAGAACTTGTGATTAGGCAACACATGACCTATCGATTGCTCGAGGAGCCAGTCCTATATGTCCGAGGACATGGTGATGATAGTTGGGACAACAGGTGTCGCCAGCCAAAAGGTAGACCTCAGGAAAGCGCCAAGTTTCCGCAAAATGTAGGTACAGGCTACATTAAGGTTGTAAGTCGTAACTCGATTTTTATAGTAATGGTCCCCGCGGTCAAGGTCTTTGATTCGCGCAGATACGATATTTGAATGTTTTACGTAGGGTCCAATTGCTTCAATAACCCACTTCCTGTATGTCCACTTCTGAGTTATTATATTTCGCTACCTGAATCCTTAGTTATCAATCCTCAGCCAACAGTTTAGGATACCCACCCTAACCGAAAGGCTTCAATAATCTTTCTGTTGAACAACTTTGAATAAGTACGGAAGAAACATATCACATACGGGGTAAAGACTAGCCATGAAGGCTGATGCGAATCGGCCTTACAGCAACATTTCATAACGTTAGACCCCTTGATTTCATCTTTGTCCGGTGCTGACATGCCGCGCCTGCCGGGTTAGATCTATGTAATTAAAGTAAACTAGACTGTGTCGTCACTCGTCTTCTATCATGGGATGACGCCCATTTGTCGGTTGGAGCTGGAAAGAATTTGTGCCTTGCACGAAATTTCAAGACGTACACGTACAAGATCATGAACTCAGTGGGTATGGAGAGCGGAGCAGCTGAATCCGGAGCAAGTAATTTCTATGTGATTATGGGGTATGGCCCGGGGAGGGTAATCCCAAAGATAACGTGACCCGCAGAGGACTCGATTTCAAAAGATAACAGTAAGTAGGCAGCGGAGCGGCGGACCATGTCTGGGAG
>QGOA01014372.1:0-15342 GCA_003313075.1 Termitomyces sp. MG16
ATCTGCCAGTCGAAAGGGGTTCGGGGTTGGATGTGCTTGTAGCACCAGTAGGTAAATCAAACAAGTGTTGATTGGTCACGATGGGTTCAGCAGGGACTGCCAATAACAATATACTCGCAAGCGCGATAAGATTGCGCACTTTGACTGACATTTCTCAAGATATCTATCTCGACGATTTGTGGTCGAGGGAGAAATGGAATGCAGGATCAGAGTCACGGGAGGAGCTTGGGTAAATGGTGGGTCCTGTTCCTTGACTGAAATTCTCATAAGACTTCGGGACATGTATAGTACTTATGTATGTAGGCAATCTATGTATGTACCCATCCATAGATCTTCCCACTCCACCAAGTCCGCTCTATCACACCTTGGCCACATTGTCATTGGAGCGCGTGGACCCACAAGAGCACTTTATGACAAATTTTCTGACAGAAGTAATTCACGGGTCATTATGCGGCTCATGGGAAACAACTTGAAGATTCGTTTCTCTCCGCCAGGAGCCTGTTAGAAAATGTGTCATTCGACGTCTCAATGGACCTCAACAAACTGCAGCTGTCCTCTCCAAGTGGAAAGTGGAAAATGAATTCAGTTTCTAGCAGTCCAGAAAGAACTCCTCCATGTCAAGTTCCTCCTTTCCTTCTGCGCTGCATTAATCCACTCAAACACCTATTGAATCTTGCGAATCTGTAAAGATGTACTGTGAATTTGAGACACCGACCGTATCAATCAGAGTAGCTATGAGCAGCTCAGCTGATCACAAGAGCATTCAATCTCACTTAAGGGCGTGGAAGCCGAACTTGCAATCTCTCCCATAGAAAAAGGTAGTTTTTATGTCGGAACGTGTTTTTTCTTGACCTCGAGTCTTCCTTCCATTATTTCCGGACAGCGCCCATATCGAGAAAGACTCGCACACCCATTCCAAGCTCGGATTATCGACCGGCATATCCTTGGTTCTATGAAAGGTAGTCGATTTAAAAATTTAACTGTATATAACTCAGCTGAATTCTTTCTGTTAGAACCTTGTGAGTAGACGTTTTTTGCGGGTGATGGTGTCTTGTGATGGTGTCTTGTGATGTGACGCGTTCCAAACATTTTCCAATCTTATCTCTCCACACCATCGTGACAACCTGACATCTCCCGAGTATGCGATGGTATGTTTAAAATTACAGTAACTGGATTAAATGTTCTTCGAGATGGCCGCTGCCAAACCCACCGACTTGCCGCAACAGTCAACGCTTATGCCTCACATTCTCGTAATTCTATTCAACTCCACTCAGTTGCCTTGGCAAGAGCTATTTCTCTCTTGGCATAGACGGGGCTCATCTTTTTGACCATTGTAGATCTTGTTTCAGCTAGTGTCTTCCGTAACGTAGGGATTAAAGAATACGAGAACTTTCCATCTGGAGACTGATAGTATATGTGCACAGAGTAACCACTACGGAGACGAGCTCGAATCTCGACAGGTTGTGTTGCAACGAAGTGGATACCGAAGCTACTTCAAGCCCTTATGTTCGAATTTTGGGTCTTACTCCACATACAGTATTTCCTCTTGAGCTTTCAGTTATTGACACCTTTCCCTCTAAGATTACCGTGGCCCTCAGGCCCTTAGCTTACTTTTCAGTCAGCCCACTGTGGCCAAATATCCAAATTTGACGTTTCCCGCCTGTTATGTGCCCGAAACTTCACCCCCTCGCAATGAGTCGGCTTGAAACCGACAATGGCGTATAGACGCGGTGGGTTGTCACGAAAATGAATAATCCGTTAAGATTGAAAAGTCTGCGAGATTGGGACGCAGTTGCTGCTCGAGTAAGGTCCAGGTGTATCTTAGATGTCAAGTGACAGCGGAATTATCTCGAGTCGTGAATTATATGAGCTTCTATATGAACCTACTAACGTTGTTTCAGTCAAGAACTTAGAGTTTCAATAATTATTGAGGTATGTAGGGTAGATACGTAGAATATAAGTTATTATCGAAAATATCACTTCATAGATGCTCTAAATCATCGTCAACAGATTGTGGTGCGTCATGATAAGTGCCAAGGTCGATCGATTCCATTATTATGACAGAAGTAAATATTGGCATGGTGACTGTCTGCCCACTTGAATACGATTCGGCTTCTTTGATGGTGTCAAGCAGAAAAGAAGGTCTATTCAGGAGCAAGGCGATGACGGTCGGGTACATAGCCTAAAGTTCCGTAAGTCAACGATTGTTAATCTCTCTTGCTGCACAAAGAGGCAAGGACACACAGAGATGACCGTTTGAGCAGAGAGGATCACTTCTGAGAGTATATTTCCTGCAGACGTGAGTGGAAAATTAAAAGCATTGAGAATCGTAGCTGTTAACTAGGACTGTTAAATGATAAATGCTAGAAACGTTTAGCGATCCAATTACCTGGAGCACACAATAGATTGCACCCGAATCTATTAGCAACAAAAGAAGCCGTCGTGAATTCAATGAGCGCCGCTGGGTAGCGATTGCGTTCATTCGAAGAATTCTCCGGTGCTTCCTGGACGATGACATTGGGATGACATAGTTTCAGATGTCATAACGGTGCAAAATGACTCGTACCAGAAAATCCACACAACGGACAAAGTGGTCATGGCATTGGTTGTGAATGAGAATACCATGCCGACGGTAAAGAAGGTTCCAATGGCTGGCGAATTTCGTATATTGCCATGTTTAGCGACAGCAATCGAAAGCAATCCAAGTGGGTACAGCGTCGTGACTTAGAGCGCTAAGATGAATTATTTGTCCAATTGTAGGAGAAGGGAAAGATCACCTAGTGTGATTATCCACAGAGAGAATACGAAATAAGTTACCCATCTTGCCCTCGCGAAGACTGTTCGAACACGCCATAGAATTAGTGTGTCGACAAGCAGAGGCTAAAGTCTCTGGTTATGATCAAGTGAAGCGCAATTCGAAGGGAAGGCGCACAAGGACACGACAGCTCCAATACCAGATAATGGATATCTTGAGAACAACAGCATTATAGGCGAGAAAATTCTCCTTCAAGAGCGACACCGTTGTAATATTGGAGATGAAATGAATATCGAGCATCATCAAATCGAATAACACGACACATTGAACAGTTGACACAGCGAGTCCAAAGAGGCCCACAATCATCATGATCCTAGATGAATAGGACAAGTGGCCCAGGCTAATCCCAAAGGCGAGTTCTGCTTTGGAGTGAGTTATACGACTGCTCAGATCACATACATGAGAGAACGCATCGTGAGGACACAAAGAAAGACCAAAACGCCTGGGAAGATCGTATTATCAGAAGGAAAACGGTTTAACTTTCTACCGCCGTACTTACCAAGAAGCAATAGAGCAATGGCAAGAGGCCAAAGGATGATAAATAATCTATTTCCTACCATAGAGAGTTTTTGTCGTTCATTTAGTGCCATTGAAACAGGGGAATGCAGACAATAATATCAAGACCTACCATATATGATGTTATATATAACCCGAGCTCAATGTGAGCTCAGCTCTCGAGCGGACAGACCGATGAGCAAACGTTTCGGTACCGACAAAATCAGGTTTCAACATTTCAATGCCAAGGAAACCAGATTTGAAACATCTCTGGATCGATTCGATACCTGTTGGAGATCCATGCGGACTTGATTTTGCCCAAGAGACGTATAGATTATAAAACAAGTGATTTCAACTCGGTTATGAGACGTTGTTGATACATCAGTCAAAGTGGAGTACCGTACACAAGCCCAGGAGGGAACAAAGGAGCGACAAGAACGCAATTAAATATTGGATAGTGGAGCTCTTAGGGTACAGTGGTGTAAGACGTACATCTTCACTGAGTTCGGATCGGGAACCACCCTATGTTCGTAATCTACCAAGTGTGCAGTCAAGAATCGGGAAAAGAAAGGAAGGTTTCGACCGTATGGTGGATGTAAGTAAGGTTCAGTCTAAACATGTCCAAGCTGTCCCTATTCAGTAAGTGGTAATCGATGGGATTACAGGTGAGATGTTTCTCAGATTTGAAAGAGAAATATTCGAGAGCAAGGCTCTGTCCTTGTCATTGTTCATATATGACGTGTTTCTGCAATTGATGAAGAGTTTAGTCAACTATTCCACCCTCAGGACTCAATGTCACCATGAAAATATTGGAAAGAACAATTGCGATGGATACTCTGGACGCCCAAAGTCCTTTGATTCTATGAAGTACAAGGAAGCTTTTGATAATTAGGTTATTTGATCATCATACATTGTATGAAATTGGACCTTCAAAAAAGGAAAACTCCTTCACTTTCAAAGCTATCCATAATATCTGTCTATACAATTGGTTTCTACACTTAGAAAAAGTATTTTTCTCGAGACATAATTTTGATTGGGTTAGATTTGTATTGCCCAAAGGTTTGTCAACGATGTCGTGGTGAATCAGTGATTTGCACAGTAGGTGAATCTAGAAAAAAAGAACAAAAGAACGTTATAAGCAAGACGCAATGAAGGTATATAATTCGAAGGAATATTGGAAACAAAGGAGCGTGGAGGTAGAGGTATACATTTCAAATTAGTACAGACCCAGGAATAAACAATATGCATAAAACTGGATATCGAAATGGTCCTTTTCATGATCGAAGTACGAAAGCTCAGAGAAGTCCGTACTGATAGGAGAATATGGCCATCAAGGTATCAACGAAACCAGACAAATTTTCGCAAGGAAGATGGGACATCCACGCGCGCGATTAAAGATAATCTCTTGGAAACTCAAGTGTTTGTAGCGTTGTGTTATCACAAGATCGTGGCGACGACCCGACTCTTTGATAATACCGTACGAAGTCGATCGCCATTGCCTCCGCAGGTCCTTGACGCAAGTCAGTAATCGGTTGTCATGGAAATTACTGCACCAGCGTTACCTGAATTGAATATTAGTTTTAATGAAACCAATTCAGAGAGGCTGACGCCTTGTGTCGGTGCCCCAGCATCGGCACGAATCCAAGAACCTGTCCACTATATCATGACTACGTAAGAACCTCCGGTGCTCATTGGCTGCACACAGCTTCACCTACCATCAAGTGCTTATTCTGTGGAGATGATGGAGACGCGACAGACACTTCAATGAAACCTCCGTCCAGACAAGAGGAAGTCCGTTGCTTAAAAAAACCTCCCGTCTGTACTCCGATCCGAGGGCTCCTTACGGACACAATATGGGGGCTAAGACCAAGATAGCCATTATGAGTTGTGATAAGCCCCTGATCATGTACTTGGTAATCCACAGCTTCCCAGAAAGGATCATCGTCTGGATTGAGAGTAAGATTCAGAAGATGCGATTTAACGAGAATAAAAACTACCTTTGTAGAATGACCGGCCGTCGGTGTTGAACTCGTCCGAAAAGACTAGACGGTACAATGCGCCATCTTGGCTCCTCCGGATCAAGGCTTCTTGCGGAGTCGTAGGATCTAATCCTACCGATGACGGCCTACTCACGTCCATTTTTAGGTATGCAATATAAAACTCAAGATAGCTTACTCACAGCGATAGAACTTTACTTCGTGGATCGAACTCGACGGACGACGCCTGCCCTGTGGAGTTGATCCTCGTGTTTCCAACAATCAATGCACCCCGCCCATTGTCGTTCAAAGATCGGTAGACGGGGTACATCACGAACAAACAAAGTAACGCAGAGAGCAGTAGAATCAGCGCTGCAATGTTGATGAAGCCTCGCAGTGACAGTGAGCGCTCAGAGTCGTACGTAGTCTTCCAATCGAAATCATGAAGCTTGTCCTCTTCATCAGTCGCATCATCCTCTAGTGGATCCCATGCATAGGCCACGAGCCCGTGCTCCGACATCATCGCCCCAACGGGGTACTTGGAATCTGAGGAAAGGGGGAAGGAATCGGTTGAAATCATCGAGTTGCGTTTCGAGTGGGGAAATTGGGGCGGGGAAAGGTTGTCCTGACTTTCTGCCTTACGGTAAAGGATCATAGAACCACGGGTGTGTGACGGGTTTGTCGACGACGGCGATCCAGACGAGAGTGCTCGACATTCTTCCGAAGGTACCCTCATGATTTGGGCACTTCCGCAGAGACCAGAACGGGAAAACGGGGAAAGCGTGTGAGGGACAGAGGTGATGGCAGGATTGAGTGGCGACGGTGGAACTCCATTGTACGATGCGTAACGTGAAAACTGACTATGACGTGTACTGCCTTCGGGTGTCGACTTCTGAGGAAACTCAGCCAAAGGATTTTGTCTGGGGGATGGTGGCATGCTGTCGTAGGACTGCGAGTGGGCGGGAGAACCATCAGATGACAACGTCTCAACGTTGTCGAAGACGTACGCAGGACGCATGGATTGAACGGCCTCACCGGGAGGCATGTGTCGTCTCTCGTGAGGGGACTCTCGTCCAGATGAGGGGATCAAGTGGGAAGACGGGTCAGAGTCAAAGTCGTCTTCTTGAAACCATGGTAGAGGCCTTCGGGTCATTGATGGGGAAATCAAAGGTGGAAAAACGCGATAATAAAATGCGGCATGTTAATGCCGACACGTACGCATGGCGCAAGACGCAAGATACCTATTGCGATGATGTGACATATTGACATTCCCAAACATATATGGCAACATCCGGGCCATTAGTTGTCTTGCGGTATGGGAAACCCGAGTTTTTCTATGGGTGCTCTCGTTTTCTTGCACACTGAAATATTGATGCCTAAGTGATCTAAATTGGAGTTTTGATAAAGGGGAGAACGGCAGGAAGTGACCGGAAGGAGGGCGTAGCCGGTAGTTTATGTGCCTTCTGTGCCTCCGTGCCTGATGTTATTTGCCGACGGGTCTGGACTCCTAACCAAGACGACTTTCCTTTGAGCAGCGACACAATTGGACCGACTCGAGCGCGGACACAAGAAACGGGCTACAAACTTCAAGACTGGCCCACTCCTGGAGCACAGACACTGGCAAGGTCTACTGCTAGCTTTCTGCTCATCACTGAGCCTGAACTCTCTCACCATTGCCAGACATATGCCGTTACGCCAAGATATTTGCAATGATAGCTGCGCCAGCTGACTCTTGCTCAGACGGATTGCTTTGAGCGTTGAATGAACGACAAGGTAGCGGTTGCATGTACGACAAGGCAGCGGATGGATTTTCAGTAACGCAAGGAGATGGCGGGCGAAAGCAACGATACTCGCTGAGACATCTTGCAGGTGATTGCCGCTGCCATTTTTTGCACTTTTGCGTCAGTTGCTTCAAAAATAGATTCTCTCGCTTCTCCCGGTAAACTACCGATGCAATCCTTGAAGCTATTCAAGTTCATGCAGCGTTGCTACAGGATCTAGGAGATTGTCCCTTCCATTAACGTGAGCATTGCATTGTACTTGCTTCTGCCGTTGTACTAGATTATACTATGTAATGCACGTGTCATAATTGCCCAGTAAGTGAATATTTAAGAAGACACTGGAGTTGTCGGATCAAATAGCTACTCGCTTGTTGGACACATACAACTCATAAGAATTGAGGGTAATCATTGCTGCAGGATCCCTAATGATGAGAGACTTGCGATTCTTCCGGCCCTACCATTTGAACGGGGATCGGCATGGATTGGAAAAGAAATTTCGAGGAGAGGCTAAGAGAGGCTACCAAATCGAATTTTCCTGACAAAGACCAGCAGCAAGTTATATTGGGAAACTAACAAAAAACATTTTAACTTGTATTCTCTTGAATGGTGGAGCTTTATAATCGTCCAAAGGCAATTCTAGTAGGAAAAAAAAAACAATGAAAAATGAAACAGCATTATATGGTTCCCCGACTCTCTTACGTAAGTAACGAGAAGAGGGTTATGTCCTGACCAACAACAACAACAACAACAACAACAACAACAACAACAACAACAACAACAACAACAACAACAACAACAACAACAACAACAACAACAACAACAACAACAACAACAACAACAACAACAACAACAACAACAACCACCACCATCCCACCCCGCCCCGCGCTCCAGTCATCCCGAAAACACTATCCACCCTGTTTTCTTACTGGCGCCACATCGCATTAGACTCACTGCGCACTAAACTCCCTGACATCTCCGCCTTAGAAGTCTTTGGAGCCCGTTTAGAAAAATTTTCAACCTTAGAGACGAAAAATATTTTCCCCCCCCCTTGTGCCCTTTAGCACCTTAGAGTAACTCGCTCTTACCATCTCATACCTTACGAACCCTCCAAGTCTTGATTCCAATACTGTGATCCTTTCGTTCTTGACGAAAACTCTAACCTTAACTTCAACCCAAAATTTTTAACCCTGATCCGTTACTTTAACTTTCATCAGACCCTGACCGCATCATTCTTGCACATTATCCTTATCATTCTTGCTCGTGAACCTTATTCGTCTCAACTACGCACAATCCCGATCCCATCACTCCCTACATACCTTCACCACCACCCTGACTATACCTTCCGCAACATAAGTTACACACAACCCACTTTGTCCCAATTGCTGCTCGCTTCCGTTACATTACTTTACAATGTCTAGTACAGAGGTGCACTCACCCAATCCTCTTGCTGATCCCTCCATCCTCCTCGACGAGATTCCAGCCTACACATCGTATGCCCCGGGTATTGAGGCACGCCCCCCGACTCCGACCTATGAGGCCGAATCTGATGATGACTCCCCGCTCTCCTCCGCACGTCAACCCAAAGGACAACAATTGGTGGTCCGCGGCTGCGTTTCCCACATCCCTTCCGAAACTCCCACCACCCTTGTTAGGAACCTCATTGACTCCCTTGGCAATGAACCTAGATACCGGTACTTCAGGAAAATACCTTTTGTGGTAAACCCCTTTAACGACAGACCGTCCAACGTGTCCTCGGCATGTTACGTTGAGCTTGGTAAGCTTGATGATGATGGTCTGTCAGGGTCGGAACCCAGGGTTGATCTATTGTACCGCATCTCATCAGCCATTGCTGAAGCCAAACCGGAGTGGGAGGTCAGGTGGAGCGCTAGTAGGAAAGGAAGAAGTGATAAACGCTTGTCGTGTCGCCTACTGGGTCTATATGCGGGCACGGTTAGTAGGGATAGCATTCCCCAAGATCATCTCCCAGTCATTCGCTCTCATATCGAAGGTCTTGGCTTCAAAGTCGCAGCTATTTTCGCTTCCTTCGGAGGCCCACAAGTATCCTTCTTACTCCCGGCAGATGCTGACCGTTTCATGGCACTTGGATCGATTGATGTCCCTCCCAGAGTGTCTAGACACCTGGCCCACATTGAACCCCTCAAGGAGATCCCCGTGGAGAGAGTCTTCGAGTTGGTTGTTGCTGGGGCAAGGGACTTCGACGACTTGGCCGGACCTCTGGAGAGATGGGTAAGAAAAGTAGCACCGGCATCCTTAGCGTCCATTCGGTCGACGGAGCTCAACTCGGATCTTGTCATCTTCTCTATGACGACGTGGGCGGCGACCTTGACTATACTCAAAAACAAGGAATCTTTCAGGAAGCGGTTCCCCGACAACGTCTCACTACCGCGTCTGTTATGGGACTTCAACAATAACCCGCTCAGGAAGGTGGCCCTTGGCGATCAGGTTGCGAAGGGAGCCGAACAGATGTCAGGAGTGATTAAGGCCTTACAGAATGAGGTGCGAGATATGAGAGGCGAACTTAAATCTGTACAGGATCAACAGGCGGTCATGTTGGGTCACCAGTCGAAGATGGTGGACTTCATGAACGACATCGATGGCCGAATGAAGAACACTCAACAAGCGGTCTCCATTCAGGGACGTGAGATTGCGATACGGGCGCAACTTCAGGAAATGGATTCGAGAATGGGCTCCTTACAAGTTGCCGCGCTGCTCAGTCCGGATCCACTGCGGAGGGCCGAACTGGAGACTGCGATCGCAGAGATAGCCGCTAGCATTGAACTAAAAAGGGTAGAACTTTTTGACAACACTAACAAGTTGTCCAGTGTCTCAGGGGCAGGAACCCCGCAAATCACGTCTCCTGCGGCCGCGACATCCCAGGCTGAGCCGAATCTACAATTGACTCCGTCGCGTAGACCCAGGAAGAGGAAGACCCTCGAACGTGTGGATGTTCAACCCCTGGTTGCCCAGCCTATGACCACTCAGCCTCCGGTCGCTCAGTTTCCGACTAATCAGCCACAGGTCCCTCAACCTCCGGTCCTTCAACCTCCGATCCCTCAACCTCCGGTCCTTCAACCTCCGATCCCTCAACCTCCGGTCCTTCAACCTCCGGTCCTTCAACCTCCGGTCCTTCAGCCTCCGGTCGTCCAGCCTGCGGTCGTTCAACCTCCTGATCTTTTCCCAGCTGATTTGACTGAGGACCAGGACTGTGAGATGGTGCGTATAAAATCTCCTTCACCGGCTCGGGTAATTAATACAAGCTCCGGGGACAACAGTACCTCACCTAAGCTGAACCTGCCCCCGACTTTGGTCGCGGCCTCAAGGGCTATAAGGGACGCTAGACAGGAGACGCTTGGGAGGCTGCCTGGAGCCGTGTTCAAACCCGTAGCTGTCACTTCTCATTCTTTTCCTGCCTTTTCCAATTTCCGGTCTCTGAATTCGAGCCACACTTCTTGCACGACATTTCATACTTTTTGCACTTCTTGTCATATGTCTTGTCATACATCTTGTAGACCCTTCCGCCGCTGCTCTTGTATTCATTTAAAACCCACCAAAATAGCATGCGTTGGCGGTGGAGATGAACTCTCCGATCGATCTTCTGACCACGCTCACGTTCCCCTGGCTCCTATATGGCCTCAACATGTTCCTTTTCTCTTGGCTTCTACACGGCCTCAACATGCTTTATCTCTCATTTTTCTTCATCGATTACTCCTCTACTTAACCTTGTTTTCCTTCTTTGTGTCTGGAGCGCACGCCATGCCAGCGCAGGATCTGGCAAAAATCAATATCTGCGCGTTAAACGCCAACGGGCTTGTTAGCACACACAAACTGGTGCTCATTGGATCCTTAATGGCGAAACTTGCTCCTCACTTCTTCGCTCTCTCGGAGACGAAAACTCGGTCCAATGTTGGTCCAAAAATTCGTTGTCAGGGTTACGAATTTTTCGAGAAAAACGGGCTCCGCTGTCTCTCTTCTCATTTGGCTAAATGGGGCATTGTACTAGGTGTACGCAAGGACGTCCAGGTTGTATCACGCGTCCCTCTGAATGACGAAGCTCTGAAGGGGCGGGTCATTGCGGTTGATGTGGTCATACCCTCAGCAGGAGGATCATCTGTGAATCACAGGGTGTTTGCTGCTTACGCTCTGTGTGATCCTAACATGGACCAAATCTCCCGAGGTTTCTGGCCACGTCTGACGGACGTGATAAGTAACACTAAGACTTCGTGGTCCTTATTTGGGGATCTAAATGCCACGGTTTCTGCATCCGAACGTGCCTCTGATAATGCCTTCGCCCGCCAGAGCTACCTAAACTTTCTTAATACCGTTCAGGGGTTTGACTTATGGCAGCACACCCCTGATCGCACTCGTTTCAACGACTGGACATGTAGGGGATGGAAATCCTCTGAAGGAGGTAACATCATTGATAGGGTAGTCGTATCCAAGGCCGTTCTAGCCGACTTTGGGATACGTACTGATCCTACATGGATCCCAGGCTCTGACCACCGTACAGTTAGTGCTGACGTAATTTCAAAGGCCCCCTTCATCACTCCGTCAGGCCCTCGTCCAACGCCTTACAACCCTTCTAGACCCCTGCCGCCTCCGAGAATTAAGTTCCCCAGAAAAACTGACAAGATCAAATTCACTTTATTCGCTGACGAGGTTGACAAACTTATCGCAGTTGATCCGGGTTTGGAAACACCCGTGACGGACGATGAGTCCTACATTAGCCGTTACCAAAAATTGACTGGCATCCTAGATTCAGCGTCTCAGAAGATATTTGGAAGATCTCAGCCGTATAGACTTACCTCGAATGACGTCACTTCTCCGAGAATCAGGTCCATTGCTTTGAAGATTCGACACATGGGGGGGGCTATTCTGAAAGCCAAGGGTGGCTCACATTCCATATCAACAGCATCCGAGAAACTGCACAACGTGCTGCTTACGGAATACACCACTGCGAACCCAGACACGTCCGACTCATTCGTCAAATACCTGGCAAGGAAAAGACGTGAACTAAATCGGGAACTTTACGCGGCAAAGAAGAGGGAAATTACCGAACGTGCTCGGAGATATGACAATGGTCGAATCGTAGGAGTGCTACAGGGAGGATCCTCGAAAAGGATTTTGGGAAACTCGGACAAGTTCGTTCCTTTACCTACGGCACTTAACTCACCACTACACCCAGGTTACATTGAAACGGACCCCGCTAAGGTTGTCGAAATCACGAGAGAATACTTCTCGAACCTATACGAAAGACCCCCCCCTCCAAATAAACCAAAGCCATGGCTCACCTCTCCATCCGTCATTGAAGTACGGGAAAGGGTGAATCGCGACCCGTTCATATGGCCGGTAGTAGCAACTCTGGAGGATTTCAGGGCAATGTTGAGGAAGGGCAACCCTCGCCCCTCCCCAGGACCGGATGGCTGGGAAAAATGGTGCGTAAAGAACCTATCTGATCAAGCGTTACTGAAAGTTCTTGACCTGCACAACTACTCCGTGATCAACGCTCGCTTTCCGGGTAATGTGAAAGACACACATCTGACTTACATCCACAAACGTGGCGTACGTACTGATCTGTCTAATTGGAGGGGTCTGATGATTTCAAACTTTCTCGCTAACTCCCCGATGACCTGGCTCAACTTTAAGCTCTCACCATATGCTGCTAGGATGGGCATCATACCCCAAACTCAGGTTGCCACGCAACCCGGGGTACAAACTCGGGACCTGATGAGCTTTCTGGCAGGTCTAAAGACGTGGAGCCATCGCACGGGTAATACATTATTTCTACTAAAAAGGGATCAGATGAAAGGATTCGACTATCTGTCCCCGACCGGTTTTTATGATGCCTGTTCTGCTTACGGTCTTCCGGCGTCCATTTGCGAGCTGGATCACGCTGCTCAATCTAACATTACGTGTCTTCCACGTACGGCGTTCGGCATAGCTGAGCACATCATCGTTAACGGCGTCACCAAGCAAGGAGGCCCCATGTCGCCTTTCAAGTCCACAATGACGACGAGCCTGGGACACCGATACCTTGATGACATCGCTCGACGGGAACTGGACGCAGTGGTGATCTCGAGTAGGTCAAGTATATCCGGAGATCCCCATCTCCCAGATGATTCTCTTTCTCTGACTATCTCGATGATGGAAGCTACTGATGACAGCTTCCTTGTTGCCAGGTCTCATTCCTGCCTAACCCGTTTCACCCTGGAAATGGAAAGGTTTCAATATGCGTACGGGTGGCTAACCTCATGGGAAAAGACCTCTGCTCATGTGATTAACTCTCCGACTCCTCTTCCTAAAACTCTCCGATTTCCCTCCATCACCAACGCTCAAGGAGTCGACCCATGGACTGTCACCGAACATGATGTTCCGGTGTCCTCAAACGAGTTTAGCTTCTTGAGAACTCAGGTTGACGATCCAAAGGCAAGGTTCTCTGAACTTCTGGGCATTGTTGATTCATTTGTTTTTCCGAGCTTCTCGGTTCGCACGCCATTCACGTTAGTCCGCAAGATCATATCTCAAAACATAATCTCGAGGTGCAGAGCGCTGTTGTACCTACAGCCAATCCGACAGACCGATGCCATCAAAATCGATTGTCGTATTATGCGAAGAGTCCACGAGATCTTGGGCTTTCCCTTCTGCCCCTCCTCTCTGGTTTCAACCCTCCCTCTTAATCTGGGCGGTTTTGAATTTCCCTCTATAGCGCGCATCAACGCTGGTATTGCCATTGAAGGATTGGCTAGAGACCTCAACCATCACATAACGGCATACCGGGTCATGGCCCGCATCACTTTGGCTGACTGGACATGCCAGCACAACTGCTGCATGAGTCCGCTAGATGGTCGAGGCTTAAACCGTACGTTTGTGAAACTGACGAGATCGATCCCATCGGCTTGGATCATAGCCCAGGAGAATTTAGCTAATCTGAACGTTTCACTTAGACTAACTGACCAGAGCCACCTAGCAGACGGTAACTGTTCACTCTCTCATGCTCTAGCACTAATCAAGCCGCATATCCCACCCCATCTGGCGATATCAGGTAACGCCCTAAGGTCACTTCGGGCTATGGGAGTCTCACGCCTCTGCGATTTGGGTCGTTGGGAAGTAAGCAGAGAACAGCTGATAACCTTCGTTGCGCTTCCAATACCGCCTGGTATCTGGTCTGAAGCTCAAGCTCGGAACTGGGGTCGCACCAGCGAGGCGTTGGCTCACGCAAGGCCGGACATGTTGTATGAGGGTCAATTTGATCTTATCCTCGATCGAGTGTCTCGCAGGGCCATAGCTGAGTCCACCATAGAGGCTCTTGCAGACTTATGTTCAATCCCCCCTACAGTTGAGGCCCATAGCACGAACCAGTGGGGATCCGACGGCTCCATGGTACCTGCGGAAGCTGGCTTACTGGAGGACAAATCGATTACTGCTGCGGTTACGGGTCCCAGGACTGTGGCCTTAAAACTGACGGGGCGTAATCTCTCAATTCTGCACGGAGAGCTCATGGGTCTCATTACAGGTATCATATTATCGAGGAACGGGGAAACAGAAGCTACGATCCACACAGACCATTTGAACTCTGTTAGACTGCTTCAGGAGCGCCGGTCAACTGGCGATGTTGAAGCAAGACTGAGACACATGAACGGTCGATCTTACTACCGATGGATAGTACTTCTCCTTCGCGATGGACGAACCAACGTCACATATACCAAAGGCCACTCTGATGGCGTTCTCTTACCTTCTACCCTCAACAATGCTGCTGACATGCACGCGGTAAATGCACAATCCAACTTAGACACACCAATTGCTCCGGTTCCCTCGTTCCTCATGGACCCGTACTCGTTTTACCGTAAAGGAGATGGGTGGATTGAATCGAATATTCGTAGCTTCACTGATCACCTCTTAGCCCACAGAACGGCATCGGATCTTGAGCATACCCTAGGCCTCCGACTCCGACGCATGGTGTATGATCGGAACGTACCCCCGGACTTTCCTTACCTGAGAGCCATATCGTG
The DNA here is from genome assembly GCA_003313075.1 of Termitomyces sp. MG16. Lineage (NCBI taxonomy): Eukaryota > Fungi > Basidiomycota > Agaricomycetes > Agaricales > Lyophyllaceae > Termitomyces > Termitomyces sp. MG16. Next base: position 15,095 of record QGOA01014372.1, read on the forward strand.
CTACTCTGCCGTCGTTCAGCTGTACGCCAGATCGGGACAATTACCTACCGCGGCAAGGCTTCTCTCGAGAGGAATGATCAGTTCCTCTGCCTGCCGATTAGGATGCGGTTGCCCAATCGAGGACGAACACCACTTATTTGTGGAGTGCCCGAGATTTACGACCTGGAGGTTCAATACGACGCGCGAAGTCTGTCAATCCACATACCTGAAATGCTCTGAAATGCGAAGTAGGGGACTTGTCACGGAAG
>QGOA01014411.1:0-10116 GCA_003313075.1 Termitomyces sp. MG16
CTTGACGCGCTTCCTGCGTGGCTGGGCAGACTCTCCCCCGGACTGTCAGGCCTCCATTTGAAAGTGAGTGAAAGTGCTGCCAATAATTTAATGCCTGTATCGTGTTACATCCAGGACAATTGTGGATCAATCACGCCTGGCGTATTGAAGTCCTTCGTGCCTCACGTCGCCGCTAACCTGCGCGAGCTGACTCTGGGGCTATCCTATTCTCTTCAAGACCAGGACGTCTTCGTTTTCTTGTCACAGCTTCCTCTTTTGGAGCACCTGCAACTCCACTATTACTTGGTCCGCACCTACCCTCGTCAATTGAATCCCGACAAGATGATCTGACTACTGACGAAGAACAGCAATTGCGCGCCCCGAAAACCATTCCGAAACTCATGTGTCTGAAATCTTTCACGGCGAATTATGGCCTGATATTTGATAAACGTGAAGTCGTCGCGCTATGTAGATGGGTTAAATGGGTGATTTTCTCCTCGCCCATTGAGCATGTCCGTCTGCTCCGTGACGATCACCGCCCCGATGCGATACATATCCCTTTTGACAACCTCACCGACCATTTAGCTACGAAACACCCGTCGACACTGCGTATACTCGACGCCAGGGAAGCATATGTCTCTGCCAAAGCGGTTAAATTATTGTTGGAACAATGCCATGGTTTGGAGGAGGTGTATATCGCCGTACGAAAACATGTATTAGTAAGATTGTCTTTATTCTTCCCTGAACGTTCACTCCTGATGGACGTTCTGGTATGACAGGACGTTTTCCAGGCACATGCGCGTCATTTGCCTCGTTTACGTAGTGCTGGATTCAACATACGGAATGCTAAGATGAAGGAAGCATTAGTAGATGACGACTCGGCCAGACAGATCATTACTCAAGGACCACACTCTCTTCGGAGACTTGCTGTAAATGGGGCAGCTTGGGAGGTATGTAATTGTGTTCAATTCTATAATAATCTTCTCTTCGCTTGATATCCATTCATGCTTTTCGCAGGGAATATGGGTGTCTAGAGATGACAGAAGCGTCTGTTTTCTCGTGCAACGGATTTGTGGCTCATGCTAAGGTCGATCGTCACATTCTTTTCAATTCACAGAGTTTATGAGAGGTTGAACTTATCTATGTAGTCGACTTGTTAATTGTGGGTTCTGACTATATGGTTTAATCTCGGCACCTCAGTGCCGCTGAAATTGAGGGATTTGCCAGGTGCTCAAGTTAGTTGTAACCGTCAGTCACGATCTACAATCCGTGCGGTACATGGTCATGAGTCGTTACCACATGTTATTGATGCCATACGAAACGCCAAACCTATGTGGGTTCTGTATTGACGACGCTTCCGGGCACAAAGGACATCACGTCTGCCCTTCCTGACAAGTGCAATACGTTGGCAATGGCGTCAATCTTATTTCTCAGACCACTTGCTTTCAATCCATTTAAGATTTGCTTGGAAAGTCCAGATTTCTGATATTCAAGCAGGTTTCATCCTTTTGTCGCATGATAGGCCACACTCCTTGCTGTACTTTCTCACAGCAAGCTACTATCAGTCCAATTATGCCATGAGCCTATTACGCTGCTCTTTTTCCCCATTCACGATTGCTGCTTGTTCTTTTATCGGTGAAGACCAAGCAGGAATGCTCTTATTGTGCGCGTTCAGGACGAACATATTTCATCCAATGTTCGTCTTCTCATATTTAGTACACGCGCCCTTCTCCGACCTTCATATTCAATTCATGATTTGTCGGTGTAGCAGGTGCAGACCCCACCTACACTAGCAGGCTCAGTCACAGCTGCCCCTTTCAATGGCCTTGGAATTTGAGTGAGATGCAATGAAAAGAAGAAAGCCACAGCTGCAAAGTATAAGGTTGGTACACACTCGGTCGTCAAGTTTGATTAGATGTATGGCAGAGGAGGCCTTGGAGCATATGACACGAATTTTTCACCATGTGCTTGAAGTAGGAGACACTCCAATAGACAATTTATTCGGTAATTCTGATCAGCCTTGTCTAGCTTACAAGGAATTGGGTTACAGTAAGGGCCCTTGTGTGGCAAACTTGTAGGTCATCAAGCTTGGCATTTACATTATTGACTTTCTTGTATTATCCTTTGAAACATATGAAGGGCATTCTACTTCTGATCCTAGAAGCATCTTCTGTGAGCATCACTCACTCATCACAGTAGAAGAAAATACATATGGACTCCGAGACTGGTGATATTAAACAAGAGATCTTCACCGTTGACACAAGACACAGTAGAAATAGCACGTAACGTGTTTTACTGCGTCAAAAACGTTGAATCCTGCTGTCGCAGAAAATAGATACACCATCGAAGATTGTCACTGGTCTTCAGGAATGTCGGTTTCACTAGAATCAAATATAAACACAGCGCTTTCGCATAGATAGTTACAAGAAGACCTTGAATTTTGCACTCTTTGCTGTCGATCAGCAAGACGAATCCTGAAACAAAAAATGAAAGATTAACGGATAGAGCCGCAAAGGTCTTCCTCGACACGAACTTGTTTCGAGCCGACAATACGCGCAATGTCCTAGCCTGCTCTTCCGGAGTCATGTTCACCCAATTTGCAATTCTGGACAACGTCTGGACTGGAAAATTAGTGTTTGTTAGCCCTTTCACACACGGTGTCCACCACGCACCCCATCGCTGTTAACAACCATGGGTCCAAGCGCATCAAGTTTGAATTTAGCGGCCTCATTTTCGACGTCTATTTTGACAGCATCGTCGTCCGAAGGTGATGGAAGGAGTAATGGTGTTTCTGGAGTGATTGTTTCGGGCATTGATTTGTTAACAGTAGATTATGAGTATAAGGTGTTCAAATCAACGTGATCATCCAGAAGGAATCGATAAGATCGATTACATACACATTTGGTAAAGTAGATTGACTACGACTTCGAGTTTATTGCTAGTCAAACACTTCCAACAGGTAAGCGGTCTGTGAATATATATCAAGTAATTAATGTATAGCCAGTGTCATATAGCCTTATGTATCCAGGTGCAGGGCCCATCCCCAACCTCGAATAGGCATGCATCTGACGCACGATGGATCGCGCTCAGTTTTGAAAGCCTCAGATTAAGACCACTTACTCGAAATTCAACCTGTCCCTTGCTTCTTGAATGAGGGTCGTTGTATTTCTATGGCGTGGGCGGATAGAACATTTAAATGGTTTTGGATGACTACAGGATATTCAATACAGGTCAGTATGCACTTAAATAGGTCCAACTTACCGGACGAATCCATTGGTAAATTCGAGTTCAGAAAACCTTCCCTGGCCTTGATCCGTAGAGGTTCCCCCGATATCCAACGTCGCTATAATGTTGGCCATCATTATCCAAACGCTAGACTCGGCAAAATGCCTTCCGGGGCAAATTCTAGAGGCCATGACAAAGACAACGACCGAGAGTGCACTATGTTCTTACCTGCGACCAAATCCGAAGACCACTTCACGTGGGTCCGGATAATCACTGTCTTTCGTATATCGCTCTGGGTTAAATTCCTCCGGATCCGGACAATCATGGAGAATAGCACTATATGAATGCTATTATTCATTTTAGTGCACTCTTGTGAGAGAAAAGTACCTACAAAATATTGACTAGGACAGTAGTTCCCTTTGGAATATAATATCCCAGATAAGAATTGTCTTCCATTACACGATGGGGCATGCCAAGGGGGACAGGGGGGTTCCACCTGAACAAGCGGAAGAATCGGGCAATGAGCAATGAACATCTGACAATGCGGGAGTTGGAATACCGCTCACCGGAGTACTTCCTTTAGAATACAGTCAAGATAAGGGAGTGAACCCCTGTCATTATAAATGGGAAGTCGATCGACACCGATTACCCGATCCATTTCCTCTTGAGCTTTAAAAAATACTTCTGGATGTCGTACCATTGCGAGCATGAAGGTCTGCATTACCGCGACCGTCTAGAGAAAATCACTTTAGGCAATCGTATGGATAAGAGGATACGAAGATCCTACCGTGTCTTCGGCGGCTAGAGTACGAATAATAATCATAATGGTAAAAGTCTCGTATTATTAACATACCGGCATATAGTGTTCCTGCCGCGCCTCTAATGTCTCGCTCGTCTTCGCTGTTTGATTCAACTTTTCTGGGGTCGCAATGTATCTCTAAGAGAGTAGAGGTGAAGCAAGGTTGAGCTTGTCCGGAACGCTTACGCAAAAATTAGCTTCGACTTCCTCGATCAAAGAGTATCTGAGTGAACCATTTGTTTCTTCACCATCTCGAAGGGAATGTTCATCATCTCTTCGACGGCTGCTCGAGTTATGAGTGCCTTGCGCTTAAATTCCGCAAACGGAGCCCATGTTGGAATGTGCCTATTTCAACGGATAAATTCCACTTGCTTTTACCTCAACAAAGGATAGCAGCTACCTCAATAAAGGAATGAAGTCAACAAGGGAGGCGGCAGGCGTTCCAGACTCCACCGTAAGTGTGGCAGCCTTCTCAGCTGAGGTAACGTAAGAATGATTCATATGTCCTTTAAATGGCGAACCCACCTAGCTTGATGAATACGTCATCGGCTGATGTGATGTTATGACCGTATGTTATCGGAAATATGGTCGCTGCAGCGAATCTAGGTCGCAGCAGAAGTTGGAACAGTTTGTTATTCAAAGAGATTCTCTAAAGCATACCGTTTAAAGTGCCGTACAAAGTGTTCGGGCGACTGCATCATGTTGTCCAGTAGTATCAAAGTCTCCCGTTGCTGGAGGGGATGAAAAGCTGCTGATGCTCTCTGATTGAAAGTCTGCTGAATGAAGCGTCTGTGTTTCCGAAAACGAGGACCACTGGAAGAATTCTATTATGATCACAGGGACGTCATCTCGATTGTAGAACGACCCACTATCTGATATGAGTTGATGCACTGTGCCATCCCATCCTGAGTGGATAAATAAGGAGTCGTATAATATATGAAAAGAACAGGTCGCACAAGTCAGAAAATAGAACGAAGCGCGGTCTGTCTGAGTAAATTGAACTACGCTTGTCCAAGAGGTCTTTAACAGCTTCCAAATCAGTGAGGATCAGCATCGACTGGTTCAGAATCTTGATGTAGATAATTTCGCCTTCATCTTTTCAGCGTCAATACGAAGGACGCATAGAATTACATACCAAACTGTCTGGCCCATTCACGAAAAAGCAATTCTAGGTGATCTTCGCCTAGTTGAAGGGCATTGCCAATAAAGGGCCAACCTCTGGGTCCCGGAGGAAAGTTCCGTCGTCGAGCTGTCATTAAACAAGCAAGCCATAGGACCAGAGCGAATGCGAATGCGACTGTCCATCTTGTCGAGTCCGACGGTGACAACATGATAATCAGTCAGGTGGGGGGATGATCAGGACGTTGAGAGTGTCTCAATTTAAGAAGGAATGAGAAACTGATCGAATCAAACCTTGACAGATGTCTTAAACTCGGGGATAGTGATACTTGAAAGCTACAACTTACGGGTCAAATAACTCACCCCCATGCCTAAACGGTTCAAAGTAGGCGCGGATATGTGTGGAAGCACGGTCCGGGTGATGGACACCGAAGAAGACGATAGGTGACTGAATTTAGACTACGGGAGTAGTTTTCTGACGCGTGCCGCTAGGAACATAGCCAAAGCAATTGACGAAGGGAAGGGGCTGGTCAGCCCGTGTCGGTTCAGGCTGGGATCAGAAGTATAAGTCACAATAAGCGTTCCATGATCAATCAAGAAGCATTGCTGTCGTGCCTTCTTGAAGACGACAGACTGTCATACTCGCTTCCTCCACGTAGAGAGGATCAGGAACATACGCTGGAGAGTCTCCAAATCGACTACTATCGCGGTTCCTGACATTTCGGGACCAGGGTAAAGGAATCGAAGCTAGGACCAGTCTTGTATCTTCCTTCCGCCGGCAGATGGAAGATAACCAATCATTCCACAATGGACTTCTAAGTATACGGGTACATGAACGAAGTGCGAGCCTAACTTCGGGTGTTCAAAACAGATAGAACTGTTAATCACTAGCACCTAAGGTACGCAGGTTCAGCAAGCGCGGTCCGTACATCACCGAAAGAAATACTATACGCCACTTGGAGCTTCAGTCTAACTGCGACGGGATCGGGCGCAGAATTTTCCGGAATTTTCCTATGTTCAAATTAGGACGAACCATTCGTTATTGGGTGATGTTTCGAGTTTTTAATACCTGAGCTCTTGGCAGAGCAGTTCAAAGTCGTTCAAGTAGCTCAAACGTTCTACTAGTGTGCTAAAAGAATAGAACCACGGATTTGCTTCGACTTCGTTCGTAGTCGCTCCAATGTACGGGGGGTTCTGTTCGATTTTGTCACTTGCTCTATGCGTGTACACGGCCGATCACGGGATAATTGTCAGATGGTTACTTGTCAAAACAGAAAAAGAGCGTACTGGTGATTTGTTGAGATGAATGGCTCATGTGGGTATCCAAATAGGATTGGATGACGTCAAACTCGAGTATTACGCGTGTGAGTGTCTTGGCCCCGTCTGACTTCGTACATCCAAAGTTGGTTCATTTAAAACCGGAATGTCGCACGTTCATGAGTCCCAAAAGCTCTTGACGGAGAATAGGGGTGAACTTCGGCTTGGTTACTCAACAATTACCGCGACAACTATTTTTGTGAACAAGAAAGACATCACAAGCTTGCCTTTACCCGGTTCCCATTCCTGATATTTGAACTCAAGAGATAAGCCTATTCGAGGAAAAGCGCTGCCCTTTTTTTACCCTCAAAGTCGTCAGAAGTCTCTGGGGGCCTCGCGATACTCGGCAAAAGGTTGTTCACTCGAAATCTCAACAGACAAGTATTGGTCTGGTCTTCAAAGAAGGGTCTGGGCGTTACGAGAGGCTGATCCTCGAACTAATCGATAATCGTAGAAGTCCGAGTTGTGCGGCAGTGCCCTACCATCGAGCATGACGTCCGTCAGTTTCATGTATATTTTGTGAGTTACGAGAACTTATTACTTATAACTGTGCTGAATGAAGTTTATCCGATGATGACTAACAGGAGAATCGCAACGCTTGGGGGCCTGGAGTGACATCGTCATTGGAAGCTGAACCACAGGTAACACCAGAAACATGATAATCAAGTGATAGAGAAGGATCGTTTGTTCAGAACCCACTGTCCTTGAAGTTTGAGGTGGTATCAAAGAGTACAATTTCAATCTAGTCACAGTACATCACTGGCCTCATAAGTCCGATCTAACTGGAGAAATCAGATGCACTACGTTCCTGTAGATGGTAGGTAAGGGGCACAGGTTACCAGACTTAATCCAGAGTTCTCTTCTGATGCTTGTGACACAAACTAGCAAGATGCGACGATCAGATACTCCTGAACGAAAGCAAGAAGGAAAAGAAGGGTGCAGAAACACTAGAACAGCGAGTTGAGGTTAAGATCAGGGTACGTAAATCGCAAGAGCGTTTGAGGAACAGAAACGTAACGTCCAGAAAAGAGCACTTTGCAGAACAACAGCTGGCGAAAATATATGGGAATCGGCAAAAGCGGCGGCGATAATCAGTTATCGGAGGGTATCTGATGAATGATTTTTCGAAGTTCTATGGGACCAGAGCGGCAATGTCAGCGAAATTAACAGCATTCAAAAAAATGTTTCTGTCAATGTGTGGGACAAACCTCGACAGGCGGCATGAGTTCGCGAAAGACCCGAAATATGACCAGCTTCTCTATTTTTGGCCGCTTCGGTGTTGGTCGTGATTTTTTCCTGTGTTAATGCCTGTGAATACCGGCGCGGAGTTAGATCTAGGGTTAGTTATATGGAATTCATCTACCAAAAACTTCTGTTGTTCTTTATGAACCTGGGTCCAAAGCTTGTGTATAATGTCTTCATTGGCGGCGTATTTCTGAAGAAAGTCTTCGAAGATACTTTCTCTGGAAAGCCGATCATATTGCAGGAAAGGTACAGAGGGGTCCTATGAGAACGCACAGTAGCTGAATGGAGGTTTTTACATCCTCTCCGGAGGTCGAAGTCTTTGCAGTTGACTAAATCTAGAAACCTAGGCACAGCAGAAGAGTACAGCATTACCTCGTTAGAGAGCTGCTTATATGCGAGTTTCAGGAATTTGTGCTCTTTTTCTTTCTTCTTTTTTTCTCGTAGTGCTGGCAGGCGCCATCATCCTGATTGGATAGCATGGACTGAGAATAAAGCATACCAGCGTAATGCTTAGCGAGCACCAGTTCAAAGCTAAGAGCGACCAGCTGTGTTACCAAGCGATTTGAGGAGAAGAAGAAGCAGACCCCTGGTCATCACTGCCGGTCGACTTTTGCGACGCAAGGAACTTGAAATCATCTTCATCGTCAGTGCTCAGATTTTCAGTGGCGCGTTTCCTCGTCGATTTCAGTCCCATGATGTTGAGCTTTGACCTGTCAGCAAGTAAAGGAAATATATCTCACTATCTCATGCCGCAGGTACTGTGACTGAGGTCACGTAAGTGACAAAAGCTGTCATGTGATGTGCGATCCTCCAATAAACTTCAGCCCTCGAAGCTTGAAGCTTGAACGTTTGAACGGTTGCATGGAGGGCTGCCCAGGGTTCGAGGACAAATTAAATTATTGCCTCTTTCACCCTCTTTCAGTATCAAGTCTGCTTGTCCCTTCTCATCGTTCATTATCTCGCCGTGGCTTGAGATACCTCCTCGCCTCACTGCACTCACAGCGCTCGATCGATTATCTTCGTCCACATTACATCACGCATTTTTTCGTCCCCTCCCCACCGTCCCCATTCCACTTTATTCCATTCATTCCATTCTACACACATCTCTATTCGTACCTGTCAAGTCCTTCGTAGTTAGCTTGAGTTTCGGCTTTTCTCTTTCGGGAGGAGATCCGGCGCTTGAGAACACCAGGAATCAAGAAATACATTTCTTTCCCGCAACCCACGCTCAAATCTTCATCCGTTATTAAATCCCGCAATCGGTCAATTGTCACCCTCGAATTAATAATTGAAACAGCTGCAATGATTGATAGATTAAAAGTCATATAGCCAAGAGAAGAGAAATCTGGGTATTACGAGACAGAATCCCTAATACGTTCAAATAAGTACATTGATGTAAGTAAATCCCTTCCACTGGCCAACCTCACTGGCAATTCTAGATATCATTTCGTCAGTCGCATCGTATAGTCAGGAGTTCCGTTGCTGGGGTCTAATTCTTGCGAAATCTGGTCCAGAACGGCTTCTTCTCTGATGTGTTCGGAGTAGTTACGGGATAGGTTGTAGCATCATCCGTGCGCTTGAGGCGCTGACGGCGGCCCAAGCACACCGTAACACCACCGATTAGCAACAGCAGGAAGGACACAAAGGTCAACCAGAAGCCTGTGAGCCATTTGAATTTCAAACGTATGCACAGAATGTGTTTTTGTGCGAGCTTACCTGCGCCAATAGTAGTCTTGGAATCGACATTTGGGAGGTTGGTAACCTCGTGCCTGAGGAAGACAAAAACCGCAATATCAATGGCAAATGCAATCAGAGAAAGCGCTGCTGCAAGGAAGGCGAAAAGTGACGCCACTAATGCCACGGCACGGTGCATAGAAAGGGACAGGAGGAATGCAATAAATGTTACGCCAGTTGCTGTTGCATACTTTTAGGGGTCGACAAGTAACAAAAAATGATTTTCCATACCAACAGGGTGGACTGCCAATCCACGAGTCCATGATGATCCGATAACGACGCTGACTGTCTTGGCAGCATTCGAAATTCCAACTGTATAGGCGTGTGCTACAGAGGAATTTAGAGCTCATCGAGAGCGTAGATGAAGTTACGAACTGGGCGCAATGCATGTACGAGCAAGGTCCTGATCGTAGTAACAATAGGCCCTAGGCACGATTGGTGCATGGCTATACAGACAATAACAAAAATTTTACCAGACCCCAAGCTGCGTGATCTGTTAGAAGTCGCACTCATCGTTATGGTACACACTCACACGTAGTTCAGTCATTCCCTGAGCACCACTATCAAGTACTGCTGTTCCAAACTGGGTTCTTACGACATCGAGTGCTGGTAAATAGGGGAGCGAGATCGAGGACAGGAATGACAGGACGAGAGCAGCAAAAAGAAAGAAGACTCCAGGTATACAGAAAATGCGAGAC
>QGOA01014421.1:0-10600 GCA_003313075.1 Termitomyces sp. MG16
TCTCCGTAAAGATCTTCCTATTCTCAATCGCCGTCTTCTGGAACAACTCGACCGTCTTCTCGTCAAGCGGATCCGCAACTAGCGCGTCCTGCTCTAAACACGTTTCATCATCGTTGAGATACGGGGCCGGGCGCATGAAAGAAGTCACGCGTGAGTCGCCATTCATGACTATCTGCAGTGGCATCAGGTCAATGTGCTCTTTAAAAGTAAGTGAGTTGGGTGAGGCCATACAACATGGGAGTGACTTAACGCACCTCGGAAGAGTTTACGACACAATGTAGCAGCAAAACATCCGGCACGGTAAGGCTGATCATCCATGAACAAATCAATCTTCTCGTTGTCGTCGACAACCAAGCAGATCTCCGAATCTCCATCACCCTGTAGTGCCGTTAACATCATGGTTCGTTGGTTTCATAGTATACCTTACCTTCTGGCTACGATCATTGATATTCGCTGACCCCATCTGAGACGAAAAATGAACTCATATGAGCCAATGTCAGACAAAATGCACATACAATAACTTTGTCGTCATCAACAATCAGAACTTTTGAATGAATATAAAGCAGCTCCGAAACATATCTATCAAACAAAATCAATGATAATCAAGAGATCAAGAGACAAAGAAAAGGCATCACATACGCATTCAACTCCTCCTCCCCAGTCCCAAACCACTTCTCATCAACAAGTTCCGTCCTATCCCACAACATATGCTGCGAAACAGTATCAGACACCTCCTGATCCCCTCTCAGACCTTCCGCGCCACTCTCAAACTTCCTGACAATTCCCGTGCCTCCTCAGCCGACTCCGGGATCCGCACCGTCTCGGTCCTAACGGGCATCTTCTCAGATTGAACTATAGCTTCACTCGTAGGCTCCGGCATCGCAAGCGTCACTTCCTTGTGTGTGCTCACGGGGTCTTGCTCAATCTAATGGCGCACGAGTGCTACTTGCGCCTCGTTTTGACACCCGAGTTTTGCTCCACCTTGGAGATGAACGAATCTATGGCGGACACAAATATCAGCGCTGAAGTCAGCAACAACATTAGAATACTCGCTCTATGGGGCGTTGATCCTATCATACGCCCGGAGATGATACAAGGGTATATAATCCAAGCTGGTCCATATAGAGGTAAGCAGGCCAGCTCAAGACGGACGCAGGTGCATGGACCTGTACCAATGCCGCAACCTTGGCAGCGTCAACACTGGCGCATCTGTCTGTGCACTCACGGGGGTCCAACTGCCGAGGACACTGATAGTGTACTCTTGTGGAGGCTTCCTTGTCTTTTTTGTGCGTGACGAGGTCCGTGGAGTCGCAAGTCTGCCGGTCTGTGCATTGGAAATTGGAAGGGGGTCCGTCACACGTGTCACCGTGACGTAGCAATCACACTCGAGCTTCTTGATGAGCCCACGAAGGTCAAAACCAGTGCAATACGAGAAGAGATGGGCACTGGAGAACCCTAATCAACGTCTTTACGGGCCGTCTTCGTCTCAGCCATCCTGATAGTGATTGTTCTCTCCTGAGATCCGCGGGTCTCCATGGGAATCGAGTACGACAACGTCTGGTAATCACGACTCTTTAGACCGCATCAAAACATACCAGAGGGGACTGAAATTAGACAAAAGCTGAGCGCTGATTGCTGGGGGTGTGTGATTATACATCATTCATGGGAATAAAACGATGTAATCATCACATATGTAGGACGAATAGAAGTGGCGCTTCGAGATCTCGCCATTCTTGAAACATGAATTTGACAGATCGCCGAGGTAGCAGACTTGCTAGCGTGCTGGTTGACAAGTTTTCTGTCTATACCTCTGGTATGGTCAGTGGATGCATTCGAAATAGTAATACCGAATACAGTATATTGACCCGACTTTGACGGAGCATATTAACAACTTTTCAATCTGCTGGTCCTCACCAGAAGAGCCCATTTTGGAGCCGTTGGGAATCTGAGGTGTTTTTGCCACTGCCGTGTTTTTGGGGTTCCTCACAGCCTCTTCCCTCGCAGTCAAATTACATGTTTTTTCCTTGGATCTCCGATGACCCTTGATCCTCAGCCAATCTGAGGTCTTCTCCAACGGCGACGTATCTTGCAGACATGGGTCTCGTTGAACATACTTCCAATCTACAAGCCTCGCCATCATATTCAAACCTACTTTTCCTGCAAGAGAACACAACATCCGATGATAGTCGAACGGATTCGTCCTGCTGAACAGTTTGACGTGTTCACGCTCCAAAAACTCCGCATTTCGGTCGACGGCGTTTATTGAACTCGTGTGAAAGCCCCACGCATGACGGAGGTCTGCAGATGAGTCAACACTTGTGAGAATTCTCAGCATTTTTTTTGTGGGCATATGGATGCCGTGTTGACCACCGACATATTGCTATAACGAGCCCTTGTTCCAAGGCTTGGCTCTGCAGCTGATGCTGGTTGATGCAACCGCGAGTGCATTTCGACGAAAATCCTTTCCTTCTCAGCGTTGTTCTCTGACAAATTTTGAATACTGTGTGTACAATGATGAGTTCGCCGTGCGGCTAAAATCAAGTCTTCTCCGCAACAATGTCACGCAAACATTCAGTCACTCCACCAGTCCAGGGACACAGCTGACTATTTGTTTTCCGGCAGACCCTTTATAATCCTTCAAGAGTGCTACCGGCATTTCCAGACCACGTTGCAATAACAATTGATTATCCGATGCCAACACACTCTGCCCAGGACATTCCTGACGCCTCTCCACAGGCCTGGTCGATTCCCAGCGGGCCATTACGTTCAATTGAGCTTGTCCAGCTGCGCGTACAGTGCTTTCATCCTAATCAGCCACATGACGACGTAAGTGTTTCTTTATTACGATTATCTTGCCTAACCATGTCTTGTCAGCTCATCTACACACAGCGTGACGGTGTTACTAACCTAAGTGGGGTGATCCACAACCTTCTAATCGAGAGTGATAATGGACAAGCCAATTGTGGAGAGGCACACGACATTGCTTTATCAAACCAAGCTTCGGCCGTTGCAAGTCAGCCCCTCGCCGAACCAGCTATGGACCTGGCAGGCCGTCATGATGAAGCTATCGGTGCTGATAATGCAAACCTTGCTGAACGCTGGTTCGATTGCATCCTGTCAGTTGTGTGGATCTTCCTTAATCCATTCTTACCCAATTGACCTGCTCCTCGAATCTCTGTGTATACATATATATTGTTACGAAATTAGACAAATTAATCTTACATACAATCAGATTTCTTGCAACTCGTCTTGATTTTGTAAACTATCTTGTTATTGACTATAGTATATACATTATATTTCTTGTTATTCTGGTGTGTTATTTTTGTTTGATAGAACCAATTTAGATGAGAGTTTCCCATGACAAAATCATAACTCCTTGTCATGACATCCCAGACCCATGGCTTGTGGGTAAAAGCACCGTGTGATCCGTCATGTACCCAGTACATGCAGAAGCCAGCATAGCCCCAACCCCAGATGACGCATAAAGCCAGTGTCAGCGTTGTGCTCTCGGTGAAAACGGTGTTCCAGTACATGTTGTAATATGTTGCTATTACTACAGCTATCGCTGTCATATACCGCAGCAGCATCCAGTGCGAATATTTGGGATTTAGTCCTGTTCTCTTGAAATAATTGTTAACTCTCTTTCATGGTAAATCGTGAGATGAGCATTATATAGCGACAGGAAGTGCATTACAAAACTCACCTTCCGCACGGTCCTGGCAAATTCATTTGGCGGTCTGAAAGTGGGAAGTTCATTGCCTACAAGATGGCCGACACGGAATTTCCTATTGAATAAAGGTCTCAAATGGACAAGAAGACATTTTATTAAAAAAATCTTTACTTGAGCGTTCTCACAGAAAGAGAGCTATGAGACGTCTTAAATATTGGGGTCACATCTCTTCCAGCAGCTGCGTGCAAGATCGTTTGCCCACCCGGATGCCGCTCGATGAAATTTGTCAGATCATAAACCTGCGACAATGAACTATAAGATATATAAGCCTCATTGCTAAACATGTCAACTCTTTACCTGGCCTCGAACTGCAATGACTACGCGATCTTGCACAACAGTTTCAACCAATTGCTGGGTTGTGAAGGGAATGGATGTTTTCACCTCCTCTGTGATGTCAGCAGTTGCATTGCTATGGCTGCTTCCATGAGATGCCAAGTCATCCAGCTCAATGCCAGAGTCTGAAGATGAGCCACTACGGCTGGGAGACTTGGACATCGAGTTCCCGTCCAGATATTGAGCGAGAGGAGCAGTCATACTACAATTTGTCAAGTCCGAATACTAGGTGCTGACGAGTGAGCGGGAATCAAGAAACAAGTAGTTGCCTTGCTGGTACCAAGGATGACAATAGATTCGATGCTCAACTCGTGAGAGCCTTGGAAAACCGCTCGCAGCGGGAATGAGCTTCTTTTCAATTCTCGTTGGCTATAAGCTACCTGTTGAACTAAGCTTGTCCCAATCAATGTCAGCGCAAATGGTGCTATTAAGAAACAAACATTTCACCATTCAAGAGAACTAAGGTTTATTGACAGAATACAAGACATACTCTGTTAGAAGCACAACTGTAGGACGGTATGTCTCCCAGCATTATATGAGGGGAACAGCATTGAACCAAAATGGGCTGGAACTAAAAGCACATCACATGTCCTAGCACCTGTAAAGTCAGTTCCATAACGATAGGCATTAATCCCGACAAACTGCCGAAGAAGCAAGCGATATCTGTAAATATCCAGATACGTACACATTATAGATATTAAAGTAATTCCATAACGATAGGCCCATTTGTATCTCTCTTGCTTAGTTGTTTGGCTGATAATCCAGCCTCTGTTGTGCTTGCCGGCATGCAACACAACATTCCTACCTATGTATCTAGATATTATTTCAGTCGCTATCTTTTATGATGAGATAATATCTGTCGCCAGAGCTGAAAAGAATTACCTTATGGTTTGCAATTGTCTGTCGAAGAAGGTCGTCTGGACTACGTAGATAAATCATTTCACACGTCGTAATCGCTTGGTTGAAAAGGCATACAAAACTATAACGAGAGCGTGGGTCTTCCCACATAGATTTCTTACATTCAACAAGAAAAGTGACCCACTTATTCCAAAATCACTGCAAAACTTGGTTATTAACGTCTTCATTAATACTGATACGTTGTCGCAGCATTATTGCGCAACGATAATATGTATATTCGCGTATAGTAGTTAATACAAGGATAGACTGGAGTCAATGCCAAAAAGATGTATGTAAGCAAAAGTAATATGATAATATAAGGTAAGTGGCATACCTGGAGTCAATGCCAAAAAGATGACATGACCCCAGGTTCTCACATAATATTTATAGACGTGAATATAAGTAAATTATGTCATAACAGGATAATAAGTACATCATTGTGAGACAAGGAAAACATACGCGTGTATGAGGTAACTGTGATGTCATTAGAGAGTAATCAGTATCATACGTCATATCCTTCGACATACGTGTCAAAGGTTGTTTCAGACAGATTTAGGTAACTCATGTTTAATACGAGAACAGACCTCAAAGACAATCTGTTGAATCCTGAATACCATGGAGTTGAGCTCAAGAGGGTAATGAATGAACGGAGACCGGTTAGAATCCAGACAGGGGAGGTGAAGATCTATAACTGACTGGGATGAGATATCAAACTCATGTGAGCTATTAGACAAATCCACATACAGTGACTTTGTCATCATCAACAATCAACCTTTGAATGATTATAAAGCAGCTCCGACTATCCAACTCCGACTATCCAACAAAATCAATTAACAGCCCCTTGATAGAGATAATCAAGAGAGAGAGAGAAAGATCACATGCGCCTTCCGCTCCTCCTCCCAAGTCCCGTCCCAAACTAACCAGCTCCATCCTATCCACAACATACTGTTCAACCGAATCTAACACTTCCTGATCAAGAATTAACCTGTCAACGAGCGCGTCTGCTATATGATTAACGACTTGATCACCGTCCTGCGTGGCGGAGGCGCTTGATATTGGAAATATGATAGCAATCCCGTGAGGTGGCGGGGATCTACAAGGACTGATTCTCTATGTTTAACTTTACAGTCTCGTTGAACTATCTCTGCGAGCCACATGCAAATATACGAAATACTTTGGCTCCTTCATCAGTGCAACATCTGGACATCTTTCAGTACTCACAGGCAATGTGAATATAATACTACTCTCCGTCAGAGCCCCATGCGACTAATCCGACACGCCCCTCACGACCTGAACTTGCAAGCTCCCGGGCTGAGGAGGCATCTTCATTATCGGACCTGCTGGAAAATGTCCTATTCCAGCGCTGGTGATATAGGTGCCTGATTTCGTACCACTTATGGACATGAGGGTGACCTAAAGCGACGCAATATCCATAGCGGAAGTAGTGAGATAGAAGCGGACGAGCAACAGCTTCGTTAGGCGTAGCTTCTACTTTGTGCGGGAGGATGAGGCAAGGGAAGCGTCTGGAATAGAAGATTACTTGCTCGGGCGTGGATGAAGAGGAAAGGGTAACTTACTCATCATATCAACGCTAGACAAAAGGATTGAAAAATTGTATGTAGACGATGAAAATGAGGTATACAATGCGCTTCTTGATCTCATTCCAAAGCTCAACTTAATGCTGAACGATGTCTAAAACTACAGGTCCAAGGAGCGTCATATGAACCTACATCCATTTATAATCAATATATACGGACGAAAAGTGGTAAAAGAAAGTACATCTTACCATGGCATCCTCGTCGTTTACAAAACCGATGCCGTATTGCTCGCATAGTTATACACCTCCTTGAAATCCATCACCCGCGCGTTATTGTAATACTGCTCAGGCGCGCGAAACCAATTGGGTGAACGTCCACGAGATGGTGAGTGTGTGTCTCCCAGCATCCGAAGTGCATCGAGCCCACAAATGGCAAGGAAATGGTCATCGACGACAAGAACTCGTAAAAGCCAAAGTGTGAGCCCAACGGAATGGAAAAGGGATCAAAACACACATACCTTCTTGTCGTGCGACCATAATTCAACTTTATCCTGGCACCAATGTGGCACATGCAGGTGATGTTATGGTAGATTGCCCGACGTGTTCTGTGCTTTCACATCTATTGTTGGTTCTATGAATCTCTGGCAAATGACGAGCCTTGGTATGTCCGTGAACCCATCACCATAGTTTGCGTAACCCTACAACAATGTGAATAAGAAAACTCTATTTTACAGATAGCGAGCGCGTACGTACCTCCGTGTAGAAGACGACAACACCTTGTTAGCCTTGCGCTTCCAGATTCTGTCCAGATGCCATTCTGGATAGTACAAGGGAGGGTGACGAAGGTATAGTATAACTCAAGTGTAAGCCACCAGTCCTGTACTGGATAAGACTAGTTACAATGAGATGGGTTTTGATATGTACGGGGATGACAGACAAAGCCAAAAAAAACGTCGAGGATACGTTTGCCATATGACGTCAGAGAAACTGTTAATTGAACCTGCCCTAATCTCAATTCTCATCGCCCACACCTCTCAGACTGGACTAAACTGATGGCAATTGATTCTTTGATTGATAAGATGTTTATAACAACTTGCATCATCTTTTGAACTCAACTGATTGCCAGTATGAAAGAAACACAATAATAGAGCTTCAAAATTGTGGATAGACCAGGATCGGTCACAGCATTATCATCATGATTCAAAGTGTCTGATTCAACCACTGAGATGCATCTCTGTCATATCAATTGATTTGAATTAACTATAAACCCATGTTGATTCAGAGAGCAAAAACCAAGTTCCCATCCTCTATCACTGTCTCAAACAGTGGCTTATTTCATAGTCTACTATCTGTACCAATTATGACTCCTGGCGAACGGCAAATCCTCCAAGGCATTGGACAGAGTCTACTTGTGGACTGGATTGGTTTTACAGCGGGTTTAGCTTTTTTATATGGTATCCTCTTTCTCAGAGTCAGCACCAGATACTAATTTGTATATAGGTTTACTGACACCAATTGCGATCATAACTGCCTACCAGTATGACTTTAAATTTTTTTTTTAAAAAAAAAAACACATATACCAATATATCATGTCAAACAGGCATCCAAACCAAACCTGGCGCTCTAAATGCCAAGTAGCCGTTATCTGGTTTGGTATTATTGCATCTACCATCAATCTTTTGTTAGAAATTTGGACTTCAATTATTCAATGTCAAGTCTTTCAAGGCAGCGTTACACCTCTTTCCCAACATCTCCAAGATGTCAATGCCTCTACTGCGAATTTGGATGTATCCTTAATGTGGCTTGAAGCCATCCCTGTCAGTCTATATTGAAACAAATTCCAAGTATCTGCGGCTGAACTGGCTTAGCCAGTCATTAATGATGCCTTCATCATCTGGCGTGCATGGGTCGTCTTCCAAAAACGACGTTGGATACTACGTCTTTCTATCATACTATGCCTGAGTGCTCTTGGTGTGTCACATCTATGATAAATATGCAATACAAGTTGATAACATATACAGTTTTCACACTCGTCATTATATCAATGTTCTCAGACCCTGACGTCTTGTCGTCAGCTGCAGAATCTAACAATACAGCTTTGGATATCCTAAGTGACACAAGCGCCATTTTTTCATTCTTGATCAACTTTATTGCAACACTACTTATTGGTTGGACACTATGGTATGCTATTCTTTGTGCAATATCTGCCTGATTACTATGAGTTGATGCAATGTCCAGGAAATATAAGACATTCTTACAAAAAAACCTTGATAGCCAACAGCGTCAGTCATTCAAATTATGGCACATCCTAGGTCTCTTGGTAGATGCCGGAGCATTGTATGCTGTTTTACAGGTTGGGGTTTGAAGATAGTCTGACTATGACATTGTTAACGAATGGGATAATAGCTCCTGATGATTTTGATGTCTTTTGCAACCACTCCCAATGAATTCTCTGAAGAAATGGCTCACACTTTAGTGCAAGACGTTTATTATTCCATCTCAGTATGTATCATCTTTGCTGATGATTTTAAACGTGTTCATTTTCTGCAGTTGATCTACCCGGCATTGACAATTGCCCTCATCCGCGGCCCGTTTTCAATTTCAGGCATACATGAGACTGTACAATCACTCCAGATATCTGCGCCTGGTGTCTGATCACAGCGGTGCCATACCGACATACTCCTAGAATCTTACAGTTTGGATCTCTCTTTCTATCTCCTTCATCAAAGACTTTGTCACTCTTTACTTTGACTTCATCACCTTCCTGCCCGAATATTTATTTATTTATTTCATTGAGAGCGTGTATTTATTTGACGTCGAACATTGCATGATTGTCCTCACTGCACCTGCGAGTCTTGAATTCTTGTGTTCCGCACCTTCTCAATGCGGCGATCCGCTATTGATTGTTTCAATGGGTCTGTGTTCAACTTCGAATTTACGGGCTATTCCATATCCTCACGGCAGGTTTATGACAGTTTTCCGAAGGAACAAAATACGAGCAGCATGGCACAAAATTCGTCAAGTCTATACAGACAGTAAACATTGAATCGTGCATTTCACCTCTTACCAACATCTCTATAGAGAATTACTACCTATATATAAATGGGCAACGTAGGGTTCAAGCCCCTCCACTCAGGTCCAGTAACGAAATCCTTCTCGTCAATGAGGAAATCCTAGCATCACACGCCTCGTCAGAAAAAGTGTCAACAAACCACTAACAAAATAAACACACCAATGGACATTCTACAAGCGCACCACGCACACCCGCAAGGCGACACTTAACGCGCTGAAGGTCGACACCCGGAACGACATGCCCAGTCTTCACCTTCGGCACATAATTCTACAACGAAACGAAAAAAAGAACCCAACTCGTCAATATCAAACTCATCAAAACCGTATGATCAAACAACGTACATCATAAGCAGCCCACGTCCTCACAAGGTTCGTCGGAACAGGCCTGAAGATCTCCGTAAAGATCTTCCTATTCTCAATTGCCGTCTTCTGGAACAACTCGACCGTCTTCTCGTCAAGTGGATCCGCAACTAGCGCGTCCTGCTCTAAACACGTTTCATCATCGTTGCGATACGGGGCCGGGCGCATGAAAGAAGTCACGCGTGAGTCGCCGTTCGTGACCATCTGCGGTGGCATCAAGCCAAGGTGCTCTTCAAAAGGAAGTGAGTTGAGTGAGGCCGTAAAACATGGGAGTAACTCAACGCACCTCGGAAGAGTTTACGACGCAATGTAGCAGCGAAACGTCCGGCACGGTAAGGCTGACCGTCCATGAACGAATCAATCTTCTCGTTGTCCTCGACAACCAAGCAGATCTCCGAATCTCCATCACCCTGTAGTGCGGTCAACATCACAGTTCTTTGGTTTCATAATGTACCTTACCTTCTGGCTACGATCATTGATATTCGCTGACCCCATCTGAGACGAAAAATGAACTCATATGAGCCAATGTCAGACAAATGCACATACAATAACTTTGTCGTCATCAACAATCATAACCTTTGAATGAATATAAAGCAGCTCCGAAACATATCTATCAAACAAAATCAATGATAATCAAGAGATCAAGAGAGAGAGAAAAGGCATCACATACG
>QGOA01014448.1:0-31768 GCA_003313075.1 Termitomyces sp. MG16
AATTCTACTAACTAAGAGCTATGTGGCCATGCACACTATACTACACACCCCTCAATCAGACTAAGTTATGGTCTCAAAGTATTACAATGGTAATTATGCCAACTGTGGTTGGGTGTGCTGGATGTTATGCAGTACAATGCCATCTCCAGCACCTGGCATGTGTAGTGTGTGAGGAGTCCTGACAGAGTTCCAGTGTGCTCAAACAAACATGATAAGACAATGTGCTAGATGATAGCACCTCAGATGCTACCTAGCAAACTGTAAGCACTGTAGTTTAGGAGAAGATATTGAAAAGAGAAAGAATAGTGCAATGCAATGTGCCCATAGGTGGCACCATAAATGATGAAGACAATAAAGACAAGGCTACCATCCAACTTAGTGACAAAGTCAGGTCAAGCTAACACAATTTGAATGCTGAGTGTAACTGGATGCTTAATAGATTACAATTTGTTGTTATGTACATGTAAAGTAGCTATCTTTTATACTATGTGCTACTGTATTTTCAAAATAAGTCCATTTATGGTGCTACTAATTAGCGCTGATGACACCAACTGTAATTGAGTGCGCTGGACATATACGCAGTACAACACTGTCTCCAGTGCTTGGCATACATAGTTGTGAGGAGTCCTGACAGGGTCCCAGTGTGCTCAAGCAGAGGTGATAAAACAATGCGCTAGATGATAGTGCCTCAGGTGCTACCTAGCAGGCAGTAAGCATTGTAGTTTAAACAAAGATACAGAAGAAAAGATGAGTAGCGCAGCGTATTGTGCCTGTAGGTGGCACTATAAACAATGAAGACGAGATAGACGAGGCTAGCACCTGACTTAGTAATGAAGTCAGAAAAAGCTAGCACAATTTGAACACTAAGTGTAACTGGGTGCTCAAGAGGTTACGATTCATTGTTATATACATGTGAAGTAGCTATCTTATATACTATGTGCTACCATGTTTTCCAAGATAAGTCCATCTGCGGTGCTACCTCCTAGTGCCTCTCCTTGTGGTTTTCTCTAACGGTGACCAACGGCGTTATGACCCACAGCAACCAATGGCGACTCTATATTGACTTAGAATTATACAGGTCTGCTTACTTTTACTATAACTCTGATTGGCCAGGCTGTTCTGGGGTATGGTCAGAAAATCCTCAACAGATGCTGTGAGCGCTAATGTCAGTGCTACTCATTGTACCAGTTCCTGACAGGTCCAGATGTTGGGTTTAAGTATATCCTGTGCTGCCGTCATTGATCTTTTTAGACTTCTGATTGAAGTGCCTTGTCAAATAGCAGCATCTGCTGCTGACTCCTTCTGGAAGTGATCGGGGTTTGGTTAGAGTCCCCTCCCACCGTCATGTTAGCGCTATATATTCTGAGCCTCCTTCATCCTTGGAATAGGTGAATGGAGTGTGCTGAAGGCCTAGTAGCTAGCAATTAGGGTAAATAGATAAGTCCTGTAGTAGAGTGCCAGAGCTAGGGCTGCTCTATATCCCAAACTGGTTGCTAGAGTCTTTAGTACATCAAGTGTTGGTTGGCTTATAATGTCCCTTGATGTGCTCAGTCCGAGTAGAAGCCTATCATCCCCCCCCAACTGAAAAATTGACTGTCCTCAGTCAAACACCATCATTAATTTGACTGCGCTATGGTCCGTATAATGCCACCAACGCCGTATAAAAGTCGTTTTCAGCACTTCACCTTCTTGTGTTTTTCTTCCCATCTTTTCAGCATGTCCACTACTTTTGATTCCTCTGCCCTCTGCAATTTCCTGGCTAAGGCCTCTTATTTATTTGATTACGCTAAGTCTGTTGGTCCCACCGATGTGCCACAAACCGACTCTGGAATCATGCAGCTCTATCAGCGGTGGCTCATGGTCCGCAGCTCTGACAGTTCCTGGGCATGGGGCATTGAGGTTTGCGAGTAGTGCATGGCTCAGTACTGCAAATATGAAGGTGCTGATTGGTTGCGCCCATTTGCAGACTTGTTCATAAGTTTTTAGGTTTGATTTTGGATTCATGGTGCTAAGGTTCAGCGTCCATACTAGGCCTCCTCGTTATTCAATGAGATCAACGCCTTGTTGGCTAGTACCAAGGTTGGCGAAGTATGTATCTCCTTCCCTTCTCCATATTCCTGATGTTGACCTTAGTAGTTGGTCGCTACATCGCCCACCATTGCCAGTCTCCCTAGTGCTCCATCAGCCTCTACTGCCCCTTCCATTCCTGCTGTTCCTACTGCTCCTTCCTCTTCTGCTTCTGTTCAGCCTCCTCCTGTTCTTGGCAGTCCTTTTTGTGGCACTGCTTCTCCTGCCTGCACTGCCCCAATTATTGCTTCTCCCACTCATACTGTGCCTCCTCATTTGGCCATCAAACACCATCAAACAAATTGCTGTTACCTCCAATGAGCCTCAGCCTGGACCCACCCATACTATTTCTTGCCTTCCCTCCTGTAACTTTGCCATTGTTATTGATCATGTGCCTCCTGCTCATGCTAGCCCTCCCAAACATACTGTGCATCCTTGCTTTCATGCTTCTAATTCTTTACTCACTCTGCTTCCCAGATCAATCTCCCTGCTTGCATTGCCCCTTTGTATGTCATAAGTGTTTCCTTTTAAAATTGCTAGACTTTAGTGTCTGATCGTGCCATTCTTAGATGCCCAACCAGACTATGTTTACCAATGTGGAGCTTTGTGACTTGTTACGCCTTTGCTGCAATACTACCATTATTGATACTGGCCTCCCAGCTAGTGTCCAAGTACTCAGCACTAAGAAGAAGGTTATGGTTGCACCCATGGAGCATCGTGCTTTTAGGGTGAAGATTGGCGCAGTAAGTATTTGTTCATTCCTAATAGGTTAATGACATCGCTAACCTCTTTCCCAGTGTGACAAATGTTGGTCTGAGAACAATCCTGAGGGCTGCTGGTTTTCTACCACCTCTCTTCTCTGCTACCAATGCAATGTGTTGAAACAGGGTTGTGCCTTCAATGGGATCCATACTTGTGAACATGGTAGGGATGCTATCATGCAGAGGAATTACAAGCACACAGTCTTGGTTCGTAATGCCTGGGCCTTCATGCTGCAGCAACGCGATCTGGCAGCTACTCACCAGCCTACTGTGATTAGCACTGCAAGCCTAGCGCTTCCCATTACCCAAGATGGCACCACCGTGGTGGCCCCTTTTGCCCACTCTCCTTGTTATTCCATTCCTCTGAAGTGTAAGCCTATCATTGCTTCTTCTAGCAAGAGTTCTGGTAAGCGCTGCAAGCTAGCGCCTGCTACTCCTGTAGTTTTGTCTACCACCGAGTTGTCTACTGATGAAGGGGAGGGAGGGTGAGGATGACGATGAGGCTGAGCCTGTAGTTGATACCGATGTGCTGTTGGCGGTATGCACTCTTCTGCTTTGCCTTACTCCCCCTATCGCCGCTAACCTTTATCTGAGTGGCCCTAGTGGTAACTGGTGCATAGTCCTCATGTTTTCTTTTTGGTCACGCTAACCTCTTTGTTGCCAGGTCCTCTACTCTTTTGCTTTCCGTTGTCATGGATATCCCTCCTGCTGAAGATGTCGTCATTGTTGTGGATATTCCTCCTGCCAAGGATGTTGCTATGTCTGTTGCCGGCGCTACCCCTGCTCCTGAGCCTGCTGTGGCTAGCGCCTCCCCTATTGCTCTTCCTATTACCCTGTCTCTTACTCCTCCTCACAGCCTTTCTTCCTTCCCCAGTACTCGTGAGTCTTCCACTGCGCCTGAGTCTGAAGGGACCTTAGTGGCTCAGGGCAAGCACTGTCGCTGCTGGAAGTACTTGCCTTCTTATGGCATTCACCTTTCCTCCGCTAGGGCCATGTCCCCAGGCAATAAGCGCCATGAATGGACTCCTCATGCTCCTGTAACTGTTCAAGTAAGTCTGCATTTATTAGTTTGTTCTCCTCTTCTCTGACCTCCACTAAGTTTGATCCCTTCTGGACTCCTCCCCCTGCAATGTGTGTTTCTGGCGATGCCTACCCTTGGCTCAGGGACGAGTTTTCTTATCCCATCCCTCCCCTTTGTTCTGCCGCCAATCTCCACCAGCAACTTTTCCATATTGAGGATGTGACTGACATCATTAGTAGCAAACTCACTATCCTGCAGCCTCATGTTTCCACCTTAGTGCACTGTGAGCTCCTCCTGCTCGAGCTTCATGATGACATCACTGATGTGCTTGAGTGGCAAGCAAGTAACACCATTCAGGATGGGACTTGCTTCTCTTGGGCAATCCTACTCCCTTTGAATCTGATGCATAGTCACCAGCCTGTAGTGCTTCGAACTTTTGCGGACTTAGTCAATTTTGATATGTAGCCTGTTGTAACTGTACTAAAATAAATGCTCCCCCCCTTTGTTCCAAAATTGTCAGTTTGTAAGTAATCAAATACAAAGTAAAAAAAAGGGAAACACTCAGTAAATCATCATAACATAGAAAACCCCTTTGCCAGTGTGACCCAATAGCCAATATTGTGCTAGCCTAGGAAGAAATAGGTATCATCTGTAGAAAAATAAGTCAATTCATGCAAGAAGTTTAATGTGTAAGAAATAGAGTGCCACTAATTGCTTGTGGTTATTTGATGATGGTGGGTATAAGCGCCAGATCTTGAAGATTAACTTCCTCCTTGCATGATCTAAAATTGAGTCAAGCACCTCCTATTAGTTCATGTCCTCGTCAGGGTCCAAGTCCCTTGAGAAGTGTCCTTCCATGCTGTCGCTAGTTGGAACAGTGCCCAAGTCCTATAAATTGCCCATGCCTCAACTGAACCTCATTAGTCTTCGTAATGGAAAGCCCAACCGGCCTTGTGTGGTCTCTCCGCTGTGATCGTGCTCATGTCATAATTGATCCTCCCACTTTTCTAGAACATGCTACCTTCTTCTTCCACCACTACCCAGCTGTCAGTGTGCTGAGACTGCACAACAGAGTTGTTGAGTTAGGTCGTCACTGTCAGCTACTGTGCACGGCTTGTGAAATTTGGAACGACGACGTGCCTTTGACTCATTTTGGTATGGAGAAGAATTGGAGTCAGATTTTTCAGGTGCGCTATTGCCTTTTTTGTCCTCCTTCTCTTCTAATAGTCGCCAAATAAAGCAAATCTTGACCAAGGAGATGAAAGAGCATCTGGAGCTGTTGCTGGAGGAGACCTACTATCTGGTTTGTCACCTTATTACCTTGTTTCTCCCTTCTAATGCGTCACCTCGCTAGGCTCCCTGCTTGTATACCAGTAGTTGGCTTTTTTGCGGTCCTGCCAAAGGATGGAGGCCTCCCAGGCCTCTCTTTTTGCCTGGTTCTTGATGCACATCCATCTTCCATGTCACTTATGTGAGTCGTCTCCTTCTTTTCCATGGTGCCACCAGGCTAACAGATTTTAGATATTTGATTTCTTGTGTCGTAGTTGTATGAAATGCATCGCTGTTGTTGCCCCCCCCTCATGACTGTTTCACACATGTAAGAATTCCCAAATTTCTGCGACCCTGCAAGTAGCTTGAGGTATTTTATGGGTTCTGGTGCTGGTAAACTGGTCAATATCACATCATGCCAGAACTTTCCCTCCTTCTTGTTGAGCCAGCACGTCTTTACTGTCCTGTGATCCTAGATTGTCTAGAGCAGTTTCTTGCGTTAATGCCTACTAGCGGCTTTCTGCATGAGAACAGCAACACTATGACCCTGGTGTGCAGGTACCAAATCCTGCTAGCTGCATCTGAGGAGTGGATGATCGATTTAGACCCATCCTTAGTCACTGCATGCCTCCCATTAGTGCAGGTCATAAGTAATGCTCATGTGTTGTGTAGGCGTCTGTTACATATATCGCTTCAAGTCTGACCAGCCTTCTCCATGAAACAGAAAGCTTGGTTAGTTCTTATCTCTTCCTAACCTGAGGTTGCTAATTCCATGCTGTTTCTAAGAGCCTCTCATGGCTTCCCCTTCCCCCTCTCATTAACCTCAACGCTTGTAGAGCCATATTTGAACACATGGCCTTTCCCTTTACATCATTTGAGTCTCACCCAGATGAGGATGGGTGGTACTCATCCCCCAATCCCTCTGCTGCCCCTCCAGGCACTCCTCATGCTCCTCACTCAGGCACTCCTCCCATGCCTCCTCCTAGTGTTCCTGTACCTCCTGTACCATCCTCTAACGCACCACCTCCAGGCGCTCCTCCTGCCCACAGGTAACCTAAGGATCGAGTCAAAGGTCCTCATTGTAGGTCCTCTTCTGTAGCGTAGCTTGTTTAGTTATAGTGGTAGTCAGTTAGATAGTCCATCTTGTACTCGCTCCAAGCTTATTTAATTTTTATTCTTTTATAATTGTTGCCTTGCCTAAGCATAATTAAGGGGGCGCTAACAGCTAGCACCTCATTTTTTGTATTTGGTTACTGCTCCTCATTGTCATCTGGAGTGGTCTCGTCATCATCCACCAACTCAGTCTCTTCAAGCTCTCAAAGTTTGGCCGTGTCAATGTCCAGTGCCAACAAAGGTAATGAAATGTGTTCATGTGCTAAGTAGGGAATGAGTCAGAACGCCGCTACTGGTCAATGCAAAACTGAGCTGTCCAACTTGCAGAGTATGTAGGTGCCTCCCCTATTGCAGGAAACTACTATGAGGGGTCCTAAATACCAAGGTCGCATCTTTTTGTTATGGGTAACTTCGATTTTTGAGTTGCACATTAGTACTAGGGTGCCAGCTGTAAAGTTGTAATCCCAGATTGTAGTACTATCCTCGCTTTCAAATCGTAGTGCAGCCTGTCACCTGGCTTGAAATACCACCTTGTGTAAGCATTTGAGATCCTCTATGCATTGTTGTAGGTCTATAGCATGCCTGGTGATCAGATCAGTTGAAGACAGTATTGAGTTAGGCAGGGGTTGTAAGTACGTCACCTCCACAACATCTGCTGGGAGCAGAGGATGGGTGCCAGTCACCACATAGTAAGGAGAACAGCCCATCCTTTTTTATATGGTAACCCATTCAGACCAAAAGACCAAATAAGTCACTTTGCTCCAGCGACTTTTGTCACCATCTACTGCCTTAAATAGCACCTGTCAAATGTCAAAATGCGGCCTTTCCACAATACTGTTAGTGTGTTTGTTGTATCCTGAGACTTGAATGTGCTGTATGTTATATTTCTTCATGAGATAGGTAAGCACCTTGACTATAGGCGCTCCATTGTCTGTAACAATCTCATGAAGGGCTCCCCATCTGCAAATAACATCCTCAAAGAGCCACTTAGCTATAGCATCTGTATTTTCTCACTGGAGCATATGGAACTCCAGCCAATGTACCAAGGAACACCTTCCCTGGATGATGTACTTGTAGCGCCCTGACTTGGGCATGTGCATAGTGTTGATATATATTTTTCCAAACAACGGTGCAATATCAGCGCTAACTTGAGGCCACCAAAAATGTTCCAATAGATTTGCCTGTGTTGCGTAGAGTCCCCGGTGTCCCAAGTTGTCATGCATAGCGCACAGAATTCTGATTTGACTGTCTGGTTTGATTACTAATTTGTGAGCGCCAGCCCTGTTTTGTCGCCAAAGTCAATTTTCAACTATAAAGAAAGTCGTCGCATATCAGATGAAGGTGGTGTATTCTGTATCCATAAGGTCTGATGGTCAGCACAAATCCTGTAGCCACTTCCTAACCTGGTCAACTTGTTGGTCTTCTGACTTAGCTTTGGTGCTATGAGGTACTGCCAAATATGGTAGGTTGTGACTATCTTCCTGTAAGGGTCTGGGTTCCTCGATTGTCTTTAGTTCGTTAGATGGCTTAGCGACGTTATAGATACTGGCCATGTAAAAAGTCGATGGAGCCTGATATGGTTTAGGTTGATATGGGATGATAGGGTGTAGCCATGTCAAGATTGGTTGATTTTTGCGAAGGGCTGAAATAGGTAATTGAATAATATGTATGAAACTGTGCAGCCGGTCAATCCAGTTGTCAAATATATCATTGTTGCTTTCATCTAGCACCTTGTCTTCTGGCTGCCTAGGTCATCTAGATAGTCCATTAGGTCCATGAAACACACTTTTGATGTGAATGAGCTTAAAGTGAAACATTAGTATTGCTACTACCCAGCAATTCATACTAGCTGAAGGTTGAATGTCTGGATTCTGAAGCATTCATTCCTTTGATGTAGCATGCATTGACTTTGACAATCAGATTTTGAACCCCAATGAGATATATTTGTAGCACCTGAAATGATCAAAACAAGCCATATAACTCTAGCTTAGGCTGACTGTAGCGTGATTCTCTGTCATTAAGGGTAATTGATCTGAAGCAACTGTAGCATCTAATTTTTCGATTTGCACTATCACACTGATATAAAAAGAAGCCAACAGCAATGTAGGAGGTGTCAATGGCAAGTATAATGGGATTGAAAGGAGTATAGTCAATGGGAACCAACGGCTTTGCTTCCTGCAGCATCTTCACTAAATTCTTTTAGGCATTAATTTGGTCAGGTCCTGATTTAAAGAGGACCCCCAGAACAAGTTAAGCAATTAAGAGTGTGCACCCAATGTGAAAAATGATGTATGAACATGTGCAGAATGCCCACTATGCCTAGAAATGCGCGAACTTCTGAGAGCTCATGACAGACTCCCCACTTCTTCAGAAGCGCTAATTGGCTCTCCTCAGGGATCCTGCCCTCTGGCATGCAAATGTGCCTTAAAATTTTAAATTGCTGCATGTAAAGAACCAGCTTGTGTCCTGAAAACACCTCGCTACAATACTTCATGCACTGGAGCACTCGGTTGACCAGTTGGAAGAAGTCCCATAGTGCTATGCAGATATTGGGATTCTCCAGGTGTACTTCAGGCTTGCCATTTACAAGGCACCAATCTTTTGGGCTCTTAACACCTACATCGTCGATGAAGCAAAGCACATGGTGAGGTATCTCAGGTTGTAGAATAAACGTAATGTCATCGTGGAATATGGGTACCGAATTTGTCCATCTCATGGGAAGTGTCACTAGTCATAGCGCCCTGAATGGTGTTTGGAAAGTCGTCAAGTCACAAGAGAAAGGGTGAATTAAGCGCTCATCATAGCCAACGTACAAATCCAGGGTAGCACCACATATCCATCCTGCAAAAGATTCAGCGACATGATCAGAGAAGGGCAGTACCCCTGGATAATAAATCGTGACTTTGTTTAGCAGTTCCAAACTATGAACTATATGTAGCTTCCCATTTTTCTTTAGTATGCAAAACCATCTCGATCTATAGGCCAAATTAGAAGGCTCGTAAACTCCTGCCGCTATCTTGGAGCGAATAATTTGGCAAACTTTGGCTTCAATGTCCAGTGGTATAGGTCAGTTATGCTTGGTCCAAGGTACGTGACGTATTGTTGGTATAACCACTGGTGGAAAGAAGTAAGTTCTGAGTTTACCACGTTCTGAGTCCTCCCAAGCAAACACCTCATTCTGTTTTTGCATGATGTTGACTAATACATCCATTTCTGCTGTTGATAGAAAGCCAGTATCGTGGGCGCTAAGAAATAGTGCCTTCCATTGATAGGCTTCTACTCGGACTGAGCACATCAAGGGACATTATAAGCCAATCAACACTTGACGTACTAAAGACTCTAGCGACCAGTTTGGGATATAGAGCAGCCCTAGCTCTGGCACTCTACTACAGGATTTATCCATTTACCCTAATCACCAGCTACCAAGCCTTTAGCACACTCCATTCACCTATTCCAAGAATGAAGGAGGCTTAGAATGTATAGTGCTAACATGATGGTGGGAGGGGACTCTAACCAAACCCTGATCATTTCCAGAAGGAGTCAGCAGCAGGCGCTGCCATTTGATGAGGCACTTCAATCAGAAGTCTAAAAGGATCAATGATGGCGGCACAAGATATACTTAAACCCAACATCTAGACCTGTCAGGAACTGGTACAATGAGTAGCGCTGACATTAGCGCTCACAGCATCTGTCGAGGATTTTCTGACCATACCCTGGAACAGCCTGGCCAATCGGAGTTATAGTAAAAATGAGCAGACTCATATAATTCAAAGTCAATATAGAGTCGCCGTTGGTCATCATGGGTCATAACGCTGTTGGTCACCATCATCCATGTGCAAAAGGTCACCATTGACAGGTTACTGTTAGAGGAAACCACAAGGAGAGGCGCTAGGAGGTAGCGCTGCAGATGGACTTATCTTGGAAAACACGGTAGCACATAGTATATAAGATAGCTACTTTACATGTATATAACAATGAATCGTAACCTCTTGAGCACCCAGTTACACTTAGCGTTCAAATTGCGCTAGCTTTTTCTGACTTTGTCACTAAGTTAGGCGCTAGCTTTGTCTATTTCATCTTCATCGTTTATGGTGCCATCTATGGGCACAATACGCTGCGCTACTTGTTTTTCTTCTATATCTTTGTTTAAGCTATAGTGCTTACCGTCT
Organism: Termitomyces sp. MG16; assembly: GCA_003313075.1. Taxonomy (NCBI): domain Eukaryota; kingdom Fungi; phylum Basidiomycota; class Agaricomycetes; order Agaricales; family Lyophyllaceae; genus Termitomyces; species Termitomyces sp. MG16. The sequence continues at coordinate 10,401 of QGOA01014448.1, forward strand.
GCCAGGTAGCACCCAAGGTGCTATAATCTAGCACATCATTCTATCACCTCTGCTTGAGCACACTGGGACCCTGTTGGGACTTCTCACAACTACATATGCCAAGCGCTGGAAATGGTGTTGTACTGCGTATACATCCAGTGCATCCAACCACAGTTGGCATCATCATTTTGGAGCCCACTGCAAGGGTATCTTAGGACAGATTCTGCCAAGAACCCACCTCTAGAGTAGCTAGCTGCTAGCACAGTTGGCAACCTCACCACAATTTCCCAGTGCCTTGCCACACCCCCTTTACGACGTTCATTTTTGATATATGCTTGCCACTCACTGTGGCTACTTGCTGATTATCCCCATGTGTACTCTTGCTACTCCTACTATGAGCCAAGCACCGCTCCTTTATATGCCTAGTTGGAATCACTTTGCTGCACTCAAATGGGATAAAGCCAACCCACGCGAGTTATCCCAGTACTTCCAAGAACTAGAGCACCTTTTCCATGATTGTGGTGTTATCGACAATGTCCAAATGAAGAATTACGCTATGAACTATATGTAGCTTCCCATTTTTCTTTAGTATGCAAAACTATCTTGATCTATAGGCCAAATTAGAAGGCTTGTAAACTCCCACCACTATCTTGGAGCAAATAATTTGACAAACTTTGGCTTCAATTCCTGGTAGTATAGGTTGGTTATGCTTGGTGCAAGGTATGTGAGGTATTGTTGGTATAGCTACTGGTGGAAAGAAGTCAGTTCTGAGTTTACTGCGTTCTGAGTCCTCCCAAGCAAACACCTCATTCTGTTTTTGCATGATGTCGACTAATACGTCCATTTCTACCGTCGATAGAAAACCAGTATCATGGATGCTAGGGAATAGCGCCCATCATTCCTCCATAAATTGTCCTGTAGGTTCAAAGGGTGGCAGATTCAGATTAAGTTCGGGAAGGGTTGCTAATGGGTCGCCAATGATCTTTTTCTTGATTCAAAATTCCTTGGATACAATGCTTGCTACCAGTTTGCGCTACAGGCTTGTACTTCTTTTTGACCTGAACCCCTTTGCGCTTAGAGGTACTGTTGTTAGCAAACATATTATAAGTGGAATTTTGGTTTCTAGTGAAACCAGATATCAAAGGTTCTTTGGAATCAGGAGTAGAAACAAAATAAGTGTCTGTCAAAAGATTTTCAGTAATATCAGACACGGTGAGATATAAGTAGGATAAAGCTTCACTAATAAGTGACGTAGAAGAGTTCAAAATCTCATGGGCTAAAGGGGTATGTGATATAAGGGTTACTTGCCCAGTCTGATGATTATAGTCCAAGATAAGTGCTTCATCTCCATGATCCTCATCACTCATCTCCTCGATGGCACCGGAAAATACTCGCAAGGCTCGTCACTAATGTAAGGTCACTTTCTCGGTCCTGGCTTCTAGAACTTCCCTCAGAGAAATGTTGGTACCGTTCTCTGACCCCAGAGTTAGGGTTGCTAATAGTTAGCGTTGTTTTGTCTTCAGACATCATCTTGACTACTGATCAAGCTTTCCAATAGTAAGTCGTATGTGGATGATCTAAGTATGTGAATTTGCAGATAGAATGTAAGGTCACCTATAGCACATGGCACGTTCTGGGCCATTCCCAAGGATCGATCAATCGTGCCATTAGCGCTCTGCATGTTAAGAATGATTGTTGGGTTGTAAATGATGCCCAGTTTGTTAGCGACGTCAGCAGCCATTGAAATAATTTGTGATCCACTGTCCATGATAGACTCTATCTCACTTTTTCCATCAACTGTCAACATAATTGAGCGAATCATGTGAGAATCTTGTGCTACAGTAAGGATGGCAGGATCATGGCTAGATCTTAGCAATTTGAGGTAGGTTTTGACCGGGTCAATGGACGTAGCTTCTTTGGGTGGTGCAGCCTCCTCTTTGGTTTCCGGAGTTACAGCTTTCATGATGTACACAAATCCAGGTAGCACATCGTCACATTCATCCACTGCCATTACATTGTTAGCTACGTTTTGTTGAGGTGTAACCGCGGTACACATCTGATTCCTGATGTCTGGCGCCACACTGCATAGCTCTCCTACTGATAGCATAACCTGACTTTGCATGATGCAGTCAAAAACTACCTTAGACTTTTCCAGGTCGTATATAGGCACTGTGGGTTGATATCTCCCCATAGGATTGTCTGGCTCCGAAGTTGCAATTAAGAGGTGGAGCGTAGTTGCCCCCAAGGCCAGCATAAGAATGCAGTGGCGGCTCTGTAACAGCCAGCGCCTTGGTTGTTTCTGGTATGTCATTGTTAGCGCTAGACGTTGAAGCTTTTGCTGGGGCGGGGTCTGTCGTCACGCCTGAGGGCCTATAATCTTTTAAAGACTGCTTGCCCTTTTTGATTTCTACCCTGTCAAAGACCTGATTCTTTAGCAACTTCAGCTCCTTTTCTAGCATCTCGATTCTTTCTTTACGTGACAATGTCAGTCGGTCACTGATAGTGTTTAGCTGGAGTACTTTGTGAATTAGCACTTGTTGGGGAGTCACTTCTGCTTCTGTGGTTGCTGTACTATTCAAGTTACCTGTTGCTAAGTTTCCGGGATTTTGACGGTGCTACTCATCAATGCACCCTTGGAAAGTCTTGTGCTTGGGATAAAGGGGAATGTTAGTGCCTGAAGGTAAGACTAATTTACCATCCATCCTGCGGCATGCTTTCCCTTGTTGCAAATACTGTTCAAGGATAGTGCATTGACCCCTGGTCATGGTATGTCTTGGCTCACCACAGAAATGGCAAAGTCCCATCTGTACATTGTTTCTTGGTGCCAAGAGACTGGTCAAGATTAAGGTCTCCAGTTTATTCATGACATTGGCGACTGCGCTGTTAACAGCATTTTTCAAATCCTTCTTTTTGATGTACCAATTGCAGTCATTGGTGGCACTAGGCACTGGCAACTCTAGTTTGGATGCCATCCCTCCATAGTCCAAGCCAGGTCGCTGCAAAGGTATACCCATGTCCGTACCCTTTAATACCTACTTTCCTGCCTCAAAGACCTTTTCTATGTTGTAAGGTTCCTCGGAGTGATGGTCATGCATAATAATCTCCAAGCATCATGCAATCTTAGTCCATAATGAGGTCAGAAATACTTCTTGAAACAAATGACTCTCCTCATTCCCATATAACTTGCCATTTTGAACGAGCCATCTCACTATCCGCTGAAAATCGTGATAATAAGTTGATAGCGCGCCTAGAGTATAAATTCCTGCCGCAAAGGTGTCTTGTACTAGCTTCTGGATTTCCATTACTGTATAATGTGTAGCTTCTTCAGCACCAGGATATAAATGAATAATAGCCTTTTTCTATTCATTAGAGATAAAAGGCCTAGGCACTGCGTCATTGGTAAGTCCTTGAAACTCCTTTAAACCTGTCCATGATTCGGCTGTATCAATACTAGATAGCTCTTCTAGAGGAGTAAGCAGCGTATAGTTTTCACCTGCTAAGTATTCAAAAGGTTGGAAAAAAGGAAAAAAGCTTTTGGCTAGACTGTCTGGAGCGGCCTCAAGTTCCTGATCCAAAGTCTGTCTTGGTAGCGTGCCTGGTAAGTGTGGTAAATCAGTAGTGCTTGGTTCAAAAGCACTCTCCAACAGGAGGCAGCGCTGTTGCTGGGCTCGAGTTTCTGGTGGAATTTTGTCTCAAAAGAACCCCTTGTGGTGGGCTCCAAAATGATGACACCAACTGTAGTTGGGTGCGCTGGATGTATACGCAGTACAACACCATCTCCAGCACTTGGCATACATAGTTGTGAGGAGTCCTGACAGGCAGGGTCCCAGTGTGCTCAAGCAGAGATGATAAAACGATGCGCTAGATAATAGCGCCTCAGGTGCTACCTAGCAGGCAGTAAGCGTTGTAGTTTAAACAAAGATACAGAAGAAAAGATGAGTAGCACAGCATATTGTGCCCATAGGTGGCACCATAAATGACAAAGACGAGATAGACAAGGCTAGCACCCGACTTAGTGACAAAGTCAGAAAAAGCTAGTGCAATTTGAACGCTAAATGTAACTGGGTGCTCAAGAGGTTACGATTCATTGTTATATACATGTGAAGTAGCTATCTTATATACTATGTGCTACTGTGTTTTCCAAGATAAGTCCATCTGCAGCGCTACCTCCTAGCGCCTCTCCTTGTGGTTTCCTCTAACAGTGACCTGTCAACGGTGACCTTTTGCACATGGATGATGGCGACCAACGGTGTTATGACCCATGGTGACCAATGGTGACTCTATATTGACTTAGAATTATATGGGTCTACTCACTTTTACTATAAGTCTGATTGGCCAGGCTGTTCTGGGGTATGGTCAGAAAATCCTCGACAGATGCTGTGAGCGCTAATGTCAGCGCTACTCATTGTACCAGTTCCTGACAGGTCTAGATGTTGGGTTTAAGTATATCTTGTGCCGCCATCATTGATCCTTTTAGACTTCTGATTGAAGTGCCTCATCAAATGGCAGCGCCTGCTGCTGACTCCTTCTGGAAATGATCAGGGTTTGGTTAGAGTCCCCTCCCACCATCATGTTAGCACTATACATTCTGAGCCTCCTTCGTCCTTGAAATAGGTGAATGGAGTGTGCTGAAGGCCTGGTAGCTGGTGATTAGGGTAAATGGATAAGTCCTGTAGTAGAGTGCCAGAGCTAGGGCTGCTCTATATCCCAAACTGGTTGCTAGAGTCTCCAGTATGTCAAGTGTCAGTTGGCCTATAATATCCCTTGATGTGCTCAGTCTGAGTAGAAGCCTATCAGTGCCTCTCCTCATAGTTACAGCTAATGGCAACCTGTCAACAGTGACATGCAGCACATAGATGACAGCAACCAATGGTGTTACAGCCTATTGGCCATGGCAACTCTAAAACTACTTAGAATTGTACAAGTCTGCTTCATGTAAATCTGATTGGCCAGGCCACTCCAGAGTATGGTTGGAAAATCCTTGGCAGATGCCATGAGCACTAATGTTGGCGCTAAACATTGTATCAATTTCTGATAGGTTAAAATGTTGGTTTGAGTATATTCTGTGCTATCATCATTGATTCTTTAGACTTCTGATTGAGGTGCCTCATCAAATGGCAGCACCTAATGCTAACCCCTTGCAACATTAATTGGGGTTTGGTCAGAGTCACCTCTCTGCCATTGTGCTAGTGTTATGAGTTCTGAGCCTCCTAAATTCTTGAAGTGAATGGATAGTGTGTGCTGAAGGACTGATAAATGGTGGATGAGGCTGACAAGCAAAGCCTGTAATGGAGCACCAAAGCCAGAGATGTCCTGTGTCCAAGAAGGTTGCTAGAGTCTCCAGACTGGCAACTGTTGGTAGGCTTATAGTGTCTCTTGATGCACTCAGCCTGAGTAGAAGCCTATCAATGGTCAGGCCATTGGTAAGTCTGGAACAGAGGCTATAGAAGAGTCTTCTGGTTCTCAGAATAGATTAGCAGTTGTGTCATCCATATCATAGTTGAGGAGGTCATCCTCAGGTGCAGGCTTGTGGGTTGTGCCTGATGGTCCTGCCTGAGGCAGGAAGTTGTTGTAGTCCAGTAACATGGACAGTGTAAGAGTGAGGTCAATAGTCTCACTTGTTATGGGCTCATCAGCTTTTAGATGAGCCCTATTGTTGAACACATAATAGCATGTCAAGAGTTTGCAGGCATGGAGATCTTGCCCAATAAAGAGATACATTCCATCTCAGAATGTGTTGTCAAAGCTTTGATAGTTGTCCTGTTGCTGAAGCATCAGGCATTGTTGGTTGCCAATGGTGGCCTCCATGCTACCCATCCCATTTGACAATAGACAGGGAAGTCTCATACTGATCAAGGCATTGGAGCTTCTCATCATTAATTGACATGGCTTTCTGCTGTAGCTGGTGGTTGGCAAAAAATATATGGGCTAAGACAGTGACCCCATAAGTGTATGTGTGGTCAGCCTAGCTGACCAGAATCTGGTTGTAAATAAGGACATGTAACACATCCAAAGTAGTAAAGATAGAGGACAATTCCTCCAGAATATCAACAGGCTGAGACTTGAAATTTGGGTCTCAGGATTAGAGAGGCACAAATGGCTGCTCCATTACTGCCTTGTAGTTGGTGATGGCCTCTTTGTAGAGGCCTGGCCATGTGAACACATGCCAGATGCCTGTGCACTGTGGACTTGGAGAGGTGGCTTGTGCAAATTGCATGGACAAGCACAAATCCAAAAAGGCTGCACCAATGGATGTGCATGGCTTGGTCTATAGCCAGACCAGTCCACACATTGAGCATCTCAGAGTGCCCATACAGCAGGGCATAGGAGCCCAAAAAGTCCAAAGCAAAAAGCTGCTTTGGGTCAGAGGGAGTCATGCTCACAAAGGCAATCCTCTCAGTGTCTTTGTGGCAATATAGCCGCAAGGAGACAATCATGTATGGAGTTTGCTTCTGCTCCTCTGCACTGGCAAAGGGAATCAAGATTGACTTGTATTGAACATCTCTGAGTAACTGGGACATTGTTTTGTCCTGGGCAGTAGAGTGAGGCCCACTCATTTGAACTCATTCAGCAGGAGGTATTCTTTAGCAGGAGGTATTCTGCCTGGCACTGCCAAATCAGCATAAACTGGTTGTTAACTAGTGCATGGAGCTGGCATAGCTGCTGTAGGTTTCAGGAGGATCTCCAAGGTGCAACTTGGTACACCTTATTGTGGGATGCCTGGTTTGTTGGCCTCAAAGGCTCTGGCTGCATGGGCTTCTTGCCCAACAAAGATGGTGTTGATTGGTGGCAACTAGTAGAATTGGGGCACTAGCCCTACACCAAAGAAGGAGTTCTGGCACTCAATAGATCACCATGCCAAGTCAAAGGGATGCACCTGGTTGCTTCTTCAAGCTAAGCTGCCCCTCTCTTTGCACTCTTTTGCACACAATGGTCCATCTTGGCCTGTCAATCACTGTTGTGCCTTTTGTGTGCCATGCATTGTGCTGCAGTCTCATGTGGCACAGGAGATTTCATATGAGCCTCTTCAGACTCCTTGTACTAATTGTTGTTGGAGGGTGGCAATGGCAGCCTCTCTAAGATAGAACTTTCTGAATGTGGGTCCATTGCCTACACAAACCAAGAGTACCAGGCAAGTCTCTCCACCAATACAGCAGGCAAAAATGGTATTTTGGCCTGGGGGGCCCCTTTCAGAGCATTCTTTGGGAACACCACATTGATATAAGAGTGTCCCTCCAGATTCTTACCCTGACAATCCTTGTAGAGTTGTGAGGCTTTTGCCTTGGATGGGCATGCACTAATGCTCTTGGAACCCTGCTTTCCAGAGTATATAGTTGATCTCATAAATTCTGGTTGCAAAGACATGACCTCAGATGCACCACTAGCAAGGTGCTGGATCAGCTGAAGGGCAGCTGGGGCAGAGCCATCATTATAGAGGAGGATGTCCTGACCCAAGCCAGCTTCCCAGCCAGACATGGAAATGCTCAATTGAGTCAATCAGAAGGGTGTGTCCTCCACTTCTTGGCCATGTGCCCTTTTGCTAGAGTTAGTGTCCTGACTCAGAGGTGTTGACTGCTGCTTACAAGCAGCAGATAGAGCAAGGAGATCAGTATTATCCATGTTGTCTATCATCTGACTGATGAGGACAACTGCCTCTATATTGCAGAGGAATGACAAGTCTGCAGGTATGTTGTACCTATTATCAGATGCCAGGACAAAGTCCTGGTGGTAAGTAGGCGCTTCAGCCTATGCTTTTCCTTTGTTGCATTGAGTATGCAATTCTTCTTCTGAGCTGGGCTTGGGTTGGTGCAGCATTTCCAGCTGCTGTAACAAGGAGAGCCTGGTCAGGCTCTCTGTTGGTGCTTTAGCTGCAACTTGCTGCTTGTTTCTGTATTGAGAGTTTCTAGACTCTCAGATGCTGTTGTTGCCTATATGAGAGTTGATCTGTGTCCCTCTAGGCTGTTAGCCAGCATTGTGGCTGGCTGAGGGGCCAATTTGCCTTTCTTGGTGGGCACCTTGTACAAGGCACTATATTGGGGCATCACACCTCAAGCCCCCATCCAAGCCATGAGGTATGGCATTGTTTCCAGCACACCAGCCATGGCTGGGTAGTATGCTGGGGTAATATATGGGGGCAGAGGTGGTGGTCCCATTGTTCCCCTTGCTATTTCTGGAGTTTGCCCCCATACAGTACTTGCTGGGATTGGCCCCCAGCATGATGTGGTGGATAAGTATGTGCTGTTGTCTGCTGAGGTGAAAAACCATCTGTGGGTGCATGCTAGGGCAAATAGCTGCCCTGCATGAGTTGTTGTGGCAGATAGCTGCTAGTTACTGACTGCTGCTACCATTGGCTGAAGAGGGAGCAGATGGCTCCTCCACAGACCCAAAATGTGCCCCAGTAAAGACAATTGCAACAGTCTGTGGGCTTTCCATAGCAGCAGCAGCAACCAGTGGTGGGTTACCTGCTTGCTCAACAACAAAAACTGCTGATGCTGCTGCTGCTGAAGATCCTGATCTATAGGCATGTTGTCCAAAAAAGAAATTTTGAATTTTGAGTCTTTATGCATCCTAACCAAAAGGACTAGGTGAATAGATGTCCACTTGTTGAGTTTGTGATTAACACAAGCATTTCAGAAACAACAGAGTATTCATCCTTTGAACTTAATAATGGATATATGCCATCAATGATCTGGGAACTTCATATCAACAAAGTAATTCACTTTGATGTCAAGCAGTTTGCACACAATGCACTAAAGAACTTAGCAGATGCATACAATGCAATTATAGAATCATGTGTGTGGCAGACAAAACATGTGAATGTTCACAGACAAGATGAACTGGACATTGAGAAAGGGGGCTTAGTCTACCTTTTGACAAAAAACCTAAACCTGCTGAAAGACAAAGCAAGCAAGTTGTGCCCAAAGTCAATTGGACTATATAAGGTTCTCAAAGCTGAGCCTAGCATGTCAAATCATGTGCTAGAGCTACCAGCTGTGCTCCAGGCATGCAGAATAGTACCCAAGTTCCATATATGCAAAGTGTGAAACACTCTCAGCAGCTAGCAAAATGTGCATAGAGCATGTGAGGTGGTGGATAGTGGATGAAGTCCACTTTGATGGCCAGCTGAGGTGACCATGCTGCACTGATGGCCAAATATTTGTAGTTATTTACACCACTAGCAGAGTTGGGAGAATTTTTTTCCTCTTTCTTTTTTTGAGTCCCAACACACATTTTATTGAGATGTCTATTGTAAAATGGCCTATTGGAGGCCACCAAAAGATAATCAGAGTCTGCAAGGCTCTGGTGGAGGAGAGAGACCCTCTAATACACAAAATTACCAACACCAACAGAGTTATCAAATGTAGCCACTGTATTCAGCTCAGACAGTAACAGACAGCAAGGAGCTGCTCCACCTGCAGCAGATGGAAGTAGATGACAATGGGCACTATTGTAAGGGCAACCTCTGAAGGCTATGGCTCAGTCACACAGCTGGCAGAGGGAAGATCCAAAGTATATTAGAGTATATACTAACAATATCATAATAACTACTCACCTGGCAGAGGGAGATCCAAAAAGAACAAGTTTAGGGATTTCCTATGCCAGGTTGGATGCTTCTGGGGCCTCTGAAGTGTGGAAAACAACTGTACAGTACAACAAAACCTTAAAAACTCAAAAATTGCCTAAATAAACAACTATACAAACAAGGCAGGAAAACTCTGGACTTTGGAAGTCAGAAAGGCAGGTCTGAAAGTGGTACTGAAGGGCCTACACTTGTCTGAATAATAATAGCTAAAGAACCAGAGCACCTCAAGGGCTGAGAATAGTACTAACAAATAGTGTTAAAAGAATAGAAACAGTAAAATGAGAGAATGAATGAAAGGAGAATGAAGAGATAAGGAGTGAAAGAAGGAAGAAATGAGGAGTCCTCTAATAACTATGAGCACCCAGTTGAAGATGTGTGCCACAAGTGCTTCTACCAGGTTTCTTTCTCATGACTGCCTGTGCTGGTACTGACATATGCAGGTACAGTGACAGGACCCCCACCTTTGCCATAGGCATGCTGGCCTGTAGCAAATCAGTATTTAGAATCTGCATCACAAGTGCAAGAATTGTCAGTGCCAGAAGCACTTTTTTGCCAATTGAAGACAGCAAGACAGCCAGTGCCCACAACCACATCCTTTCTGCAGGATAGTCTGGCCATGATGGTAATTGAGGGGATGCTCAATCAGATCAAGCTGATAAAGCAGCATCACATATTAGTACTGGAGCAGATCAACCATGCTTCCAAGCACAAAGTTCCAACCTTTGAGAAACCAACTGTTGAGGTCAAAAGGGCAAAATATCAGCCCACTCAACCAGTCAAGCCTCCATGGGCAAGGTTGCCAATAGCAGCACAATCCGAACAGCCTGTTCAGCTCATTGCCTTGTCATAGTAATTATTTACTGTGGCCTCTCAGGGCCTGTCAGAGTCACTGGCTGCAGTCAGTGAGCCTTTGACAGAGCTGTTGCTGAGTCAGAAGATGTTGGAACTGAACTGCTTTCTTTATGGTATATTTGATATATATCTAGATAATACGTGTAGCATAAGTATAGATCTAGGTATGTGTGGTAAGTAATGGTATGTAAGACATGGTTTAAAAGCAATGTACCCTCAGTGCGTATAAACGGAACTGAGGGTACTCCTGTGAGTAGGTGCATATATATACGTTATTTGGGACAAAGCATCATTGTGGCCCCTACATGGTGCTGTGGCCACTCTGTGAGGCATGGTCACCGCATTTCCATTCCCAACACTCCTCCTTGCCATGAGCTGACTTACTGATCATCTCCTCCTTGCATGGTAGTGTGGTCATGCTACTCCCATCATCTGCCATAGGCATAGAAAGAGGTGTTTGGGTAACAGTTTGGTGAATATATCCACGATGTTGTCTTTAGTGTGAATGTATTTGATTATGATTTTGCCCATCTGCGTGCATTCTCGTATGAAGTGATATTTTACGTCAAAGTGTTTCACCCTTGCATGCGCCGTTGGGTCTTCAGACAGTGTGATTGCTGCTTTATTGTCACAGAAGAGTGTTGTCGGGTGTGCCATAAAATCCCAGCCTACGGCTTTCATGAGTGTGCGGAGCCAAATGCACTCTTGCATCAATTCATAAGCCGCCATGTACTCAGCCTTGCAGGAAGAGGTCGCAACAGTTTTTTGTTTTCTCACTGACCATGATATTGTGCCTGAACTCAGTGACCACATGTAGCTTCCTGTACTCCTTCTTATGTCTAGGCAACTTGCCCATTCTGCATCAGTAAACCCTCTCAATACCATTGATGATCCCCCAAGACGTAACTTTTGTTCCTTTCAGGTATTGGAGGAAATGGATGCCGGCATCCCAATGAGTGCGATTGTAGTTGTCTAAGAATTGCGTTAATTGCTGTACCATGAATGCAACGTCAGGCCTGGTGGCAATTGCAATGTAGAGTAGGCATCCAACAAGTGATCTATAGGGTAGTCTGGCAATCATATCTTTTTCTTCCTTCTGGGATTCATGGTTTGGCCATCTCAGCTTGCATCCTGGTTCCATGGGCAGTGATACTGGGTGTGCCTCCTACTGTCCAAATTGCCGTACAACACAATTAATAAATGCAGTTTGGGAGAGGGATACTGAGTGATTGTGTCTATCCCATTTGACAGAGACACCAACAATGAATCATGGTATGCCCAGGTCTGAGATTGTCCAGACTTGGCGCATCTGGGACTTGAATAGGTCATTTTCTTTCTTTGAGCTTGCAATTGATAGGAAGTCATCTACGTGAACAGCTGCAATGATGATACCTGTGTCAGATTTCTGGTAATAGATGCAGGACTCACATGCAAGCCACATGAATCCCCAGGATACCATCTGATCATTCAGTGTTCTGTTTCAAATTCTCCCCGCTTGCTTCATTCCATACAGACCTTTGACTAGTTCACATACCCAATCTTCCTTCCCTTGTTCCTGAAAACTGTCAGGCTGTTCCATGTACTGGATTTCATCTTTTGGCAGTATCCCATATAAAAATGCAGTCTTGATGTCGACCTGGGTTGCATCCCATCCTTTAGTTGCCGCTATGTGGAGGAGGATGCGCCCAATTCCATGCATGCAGTCGGTGAGGTAGTCTTATTGTAGTCTTTACCATATATTTGTTTGTAGCCTTTGAAGACTAGCCTGACCTTGTATCTAACTGGTGTGTCATTTTCATCGTGCTTGATCTTGAAGACTGGTCATCCTTTTTGCACTTTTTGTCCATTGGGTACTTCTGATCATGGAATAAGTCGATATACACCCATGTCTTTTAATGACTTCAGTTCTTCTTTGTAGGCCTCTTCCCACCTTTCTGTGTCTGGACCATTTCTTGCTTCACTCCATGTCTTGGGTTTCTTATTGATAGGCAGTGGCTCAATATCTCCTACTTGAGATATGGCAGCAAGGATTCGATCATGGTTGATCTCAGGGTCAGCTTCTGTGGGTGTGGGCATTAGCACCAGATCATCATTCTCTGCTTGGGGTACTTTGCTTTCAGAAATTTGCCTTACAGCATTCTTAACTGCCTTCAGTTCCTTTAGCCATTTACTGCTTTCCCGTGCCTCCTCCACTGCTCTCTCTAATCTTGTCAGGCCTCGTTCCCCTTCTGTAGCAGCTTGTTCAGTGGGAATGCATGTCCTATTGGATCTCTATGGTAGAGTGGTTGGATGTGTGTTGTCAACTTCTTCAGATTCCGCTGGTGGTGGGTTCGGCTATTGAACTTTGACTTCAAGGTTACTATAGTGGTTGTTAATGATCTGTGGGGTTAAGGATGCTGAGGCATCAAGTTCTTGGAGGGTAGGAATTTTCTCAGCTTGCTGAGTGGGTGTTGAGTCTGAGCATGATTCATAGCTCTCGATGAACCTAACATGATAGGATTGGTAGATCTTTCTGTTGGTCTTGTCCCAGCATTAGTAAGTTTTTGAATTTATACCGTATCCGATCAATGTGCACTTTATTGACCTTGGTTTAACCTTTGGGTTGTATGTAGGAATCAGTACAAATGCCCAACATCCAATTTCTCGCATATATGAGTAATCCAGATCTTGTTCAAACCACTTCTGATACGGCATCTTCCCTTCAAGTGATTTAGTGGGCATTTTGGCATGCAGGTAAGTGGCAGTGAGGTAAAACTCATCCCAGAGAAACTTTGGGCATTTGGAAGCTATTCCCATTGTTCTTGCTTTGCCCATTAAGATTCTGTGCATCCTCTCCACTTGCCCAATGTGCCAATGTGTACAGGGCACTGTGTTGGTTTGCTACGCCTCTGGATTTTAACCATTCTTCCATCTTGTTGCTTTTGAGCTTGCCATCAAATCCTGTTCGGTATGTTCCAACCTTCAGACCAGTTTCATTTGTGTGAGCTAATTCCCACTCCTTTAATGCAGGATATGCCTCAGCTTTTGTCTTAAAAGGGATTGACCAGGGCATATTTGTATAGTCATCAACAATGTCTAATAAATAATAATTTCCTGATCTAGACTGTACATTTATGGGCCCCATCAAATCTGCCCACACAATCTCGAGCTTCTGCATAGCCCTGTGCCCTTCTTGTCTCTCCTTTGGGACTGATGTTTTTGTCTGTTTTCCAAGGATACAGGTGTCACATTTGGGCAGATGGGCAGGAGGTGCAAGCGTACCTTTGATCTTTTGATCACGGGCTAACTGCAGGACGGCCTTGTAGTTGGCATGTCTTAGGCGGTGGTGCCAGGTGTCAAGGGTGATGCTTTGGTGGGCTGTATAGGCATACTCGGTTGTGGTGTTGGACAGAGCAATAGTGTAAAGTCCTCTTTTTGATAGAAGAGGGCCTTGAGCAATGACAGAGTTTGTGGTACAGTCTATGATTTGGACCTCTTACTTGTCAAAGCAGGAGAATGCATGGTTATCTTTAGCTAATTGGCTGATAGAGATGAGTCGAATGGTGGAATTGGGGATGTATAATGCCTTTTCCAACTTGAGTGAATTTCCTTTCGAGGTGCGTAGTATGATGGTTCCCATTCCATGGGCTTGAATAGTCGATCCTCCAACCCCTTTTACTGACTTAGAGCTAATGGGCTGAAATGTCAGGAAGTCTGCTTTGTATGGTGAGATGTGCACAGTGGCTCCTGAATTGATGAAGAATGGGTTGTCAGTTGTAATGGTAAGCGCTGATTTATTTTGTGTGACCATTGCAGGTTTACTGTTTTGGATCTGTCGTGAATAGTCCTTCCAGTCAAGAGAAGCTGTAGGCTTCTCCTCCTCAATGGTTGCCATCCACTCCTCCCATTCTGTCTCATTGTCTGAAGAGATGTGAGGAATGTTGTTTGTGACCAGACCTGCAAAGCTAGTCGTTGTTGTTGTCATTCCAGTGTTTAGTGTCTGTAATTTACCAAGATTGCTGTCTTCGACAAGATAAACCTTTCCTTGCGGTCTGGTGAGCTGTGTGTAAATCTTTGAGCCTCCAGCACTCCTGCTTTTTGTTGCTCCCATGGCACATGCTGCATCTCATGCGGCTGCAAAGCCCTCCTTTTCCATAGCCCCCCCTTGATGGGCACAGAACTGCGTATCATGTCCGGCACATGGTCTGTTATGTGCAGCACAGGTTCAGCAGCACTTGATGCCAGCAGGATGGTTATGTCCAGGTAACCATGGTTTTGTGGATTTTAACCATCCTTGGGTGGTGGCGGCAAGGGCAGTGTCAGTAGAAGTAGTGCCACCAGCTTTTAGATTGTGGAGGTTCTGCACAGTTTCAAGTAGTTTGCCTATGTTCTTGGATGTGTATGTAGCAACCTCGGTGGAGTTGGCAAGGCCTCTGGACACCTGTGCTTGGACTGGTTCATATTGCAGGTCACTGAGGCTGTTGAGTAGGACAACACATTTAAACAGGTCCTTGTCTAGGGCCTTAATAGAGAAGATGCAGTTAATGATGTCACAGATTCTTGTGGCTGTTGTTGTCAGGAATTCTTTCCTGGATTAGTGCGACTTGTCATACAGGCCCCTCTCCTTCTGTGTGGGTTTTGACCTGAGTAAACACATTTGCCATGGTTTTTGATTCGTCAAGGCCATCATATTCTGACTCATCAAATGCAGTAAGGATGACAGCTCGAGCAAGGTCATCATTGTTGACCTAGTTGTGGTATGCTACTGGTTCTGCTTTTGTGCTGGGAGGTGGTATGAGGGGAGCAAAGACATAGGGCCTCAGCCCGAGCAGAGACAAGTGGATTCTGAGAGCCTTGGTCCATCTATCAAAGTTGGCCGTTGAGGAGTTGCAGTTAAACTTCTCATGTTTCCAGTCAGCCCCTCTAATGGATATCTAAAATGTGGCTACAGGGCACTAAAAGTCGCTAAGGGGGAGTGCTAAGAGCGTGGGAAAGTCACTAAGAAAGGTGCTAATAGGTGCAGGAAAGAGTCACTAAGAGGCGCTAAATGTTAGCACCTAGAACGTGATAATAAAAGGATGAGATTGCTTAGCGGATCTAAGCACAAAAGCCAAGCCGTAGTTGCAAGGCACTAGAGAGAGAGAGATATAAAAAACTAGAGCAGAGTCCCCTTGCTTGACATGGTCAACAAGAGGTAGTCTGTTGCGTATGGAGACCAAAATGTTGGGATACGATCCCTACTGCCAAATTGATTCGCTGTACTACTAACAAAAAGTAGGTATTTATAGTAAAGAAAGTTAGCCAACACTAAGAGGTTAAGCACTGCTAGAGGGTGGTGAACTGATAAAAATGTAAGTAAATGTGGTGAATTGAATTGTATAGTAAAAAGATCCATAATGATGCTGTCACAGAAATACTTCATCATTTCCCCTTGTAAGCGCTGCCACTGGCTAAGAGCATTATGCCAGATTGACTGATGCCAAGTGTCTGTGTAAATGTATAGCCTTGGAGTGCAAGTGGCAAGGTGCAGTGAGGTGTCAATAGTGGTGCGAAGAATAAGTGGTGCCATAAAAAGTGGTCTGAAAGTAATTGGAGTCTGTAGCTGCGAGTTATTAGTGTAAAAATATGAGAAAAATAGCGCTGGAAGCGCTAGAGCGTGGCGCTTCTGGTGGTACTAGTGGGCCAATGTGAGGTGCAGGTATTGGTGCTAGCCACAATGCAGGCTCATTAATGGAACTATATTTGTGTACCTAGATAATACGCGTAGTGTAAGTATAGATCTAGGTATGTGTGGTAAGTAATGGTATGTAAGACATGGTTTAAGAGCAATGTACCCTCAGTGCGTATAAACAGAACTGAGGGTACTCCTGTGAGTAGGTGCATATATATATGTTATTTGGGACAAAGCGTCATTGTGGCCCCTGCATGGTGCTGTGGCCACTCTGTGAGGCATTGATGAGCTCCCATTATAGATGACCACGGATAGCGCCAACACAAGCACCTCACATTGGCACACTGAGACCACCAGGAGCGGCATGTCTTAGCACTCCAGAGGCTAATTTTTGCATATTTTTATGTTAATAACTTGCAGCTGGAGCCTCTAATTACTCCAGGACCACTCTTTATGGCACCATCTATTCTTAGCACTCCTCTTGACACCTTGCCGCACCTTGCCACTCATCCTTCAGGGCCATACATGGACACAGACACTTGGCACCCATGATGCTCTTAGCCGGTGGAAGCAGGAATGATGAAGTATTTTATGACAGACAGCTTGGAGTTTCACCTTAGCACCTGACATCGCTTAGCTTCTTGCCGACTCAGACTGACAGCATGATTGTGGACTTTTTCACCATATAGTTTAATTCACGGCATTCATTTACATATAAATACTTACTTTTTGTTAGTAGTAGAAAATAAATTTGGCAGTAGGGATTGTATCCCAACATTTCAGTCACCCTATGCAACAGACTACCTTTTGTTGACCATGTCGGCAAGGGGACTCTGCTTTAGTTCTCTCTCACTCTTTCTGTCTGCAATCTCTTAGTGCCTTGCAACTACGGCAAGGCATTTGTGCTTAGATCTGCTAAGCAATCTTGTCATTTTATCATCTCTTTTAGGTGCTAACACTTAGCGCCTCTTAGTGACCCCTTTACAGTGTCTCTTAGCACCTTTCCTTGGTGACTCTCTCCTGTGCTCCTTAGCGCCTTTCCTTGGTGACTCTCTCCTGTACTCCTTAGTGCCTTTCCTTGGCGACTCTTTCCCGCACCTCTTAGCACCTTTTATTAGTGATTTTTAGCATACTCTTGCCGCATTTTTGGGCCTTACATAAGCACCAATCTCCCCTTTTCCTTACCATCAACCTCTTGCCTACTGTGCGTTTTCTGGGACCTGTCCAGGACTCTCTCCCATATTTAGCACACCCAAAGCTATATTGACTAAGTAGCTGTACTAGTGATAGTGCACCTTAGCACAATTTGGGTGTCATCAGTGTGGTCGCGGCATTTCCATTCCCAACAGAAGAAACCTGCATCCTCTCAGGCTCCAATCATTGGGTCCAAACCTGTCATTATAGCACAAAAAGCACCTATTCACAATGTACCTTGTGCTGAGCCCAGAGGGAGAACTCTGGTGTGAACTGCACCTGCACCTCTGGTGGCTCAGCCACCATTGTCATCACATGCTCTGGATAAGTTGGTATCATCTCACTAGCATTGCAGCCATAAATTGCTGCTCAATGCATTCAGATTGGAAGTCTTACACTTTTTTAAAAATGTTCCTAAACAAGCTGGAGCAGCTTGTATTGTCTATGTTGATGCTTGCTCTACTGGCACAATATTCTGTGGTCATGTTGACCCTAGATTCATGCACTCTAGCACAGTATGATAGTCTGGTGGCAATCAAGAAGAAGCAAACCATGCCTGGAAAAGGCAAAGCAAAGGCAGTCTTTCTCTTTAACTATGGCAAGTTGAGCTCAGAGCAGGAGAAAGGAGAGAAAGAGGAATTGGTTGCTGACTATTTTCAATGTGTTACATGCAATAAGCACTTAGCAAAGAAGAAGACAGATCATGCCAAAGCAGAACAAGCCCTTTGTTATAGGGCTGAGAATGATTTCTCAGGTAGAATTCCCAATACATTGGAGGTAAAGGTGTGGGGGCTGCTTGATATTGAGTGGATGAACTTGTGTTTTAGAAGAGCACTCAGCCACTACACCTACTATTTGTATTATATAAATATGATGTTGATAGGAGCTGATGCCAACTAGGCTGCAGCATATGAGTTTGCCTCTGGGCACTATACTAACCATCTTTAGCACAATTGTGTATAAACATGCCTCTTGCAGTCTTCCCTGCACCTCTCTAGAGCTGAAAAAGCTCTATAAATATTATATGAACCCTTATGTCCCTTATCATGACAGAATTGTTGTGTATATGCTGATCACAGAGCTTCAGATATTCACATATTGAACAGATGAAGCTCTGCACAACAGAACAATGTAGCTCCTCATGACAGAGCTGCTATATCAAAGTCTTGTCAACCTGGTGCAAGGTCCTGACAACTTTGCTCTTGTTGAGCAATAAAACATTTTAGAGCACTTTTTGCACACAAAAGAGGATGGCTCCACCATGCTGCGCATAATGTGCATACTACATTCAACCCTTCTATTTGATCTGGACCAGCTTGCTCAATATATACTATTTTTAGTCACCCAGAGATGGAAAACACATATTAGAGTATCAAAGTAGATTATGCCTACTGCATGTACTGGCAAACTCTCTTTGAGTTTGCATTGTATTGAGCTCTCTGCACAAATAGCACAGCCAAACCTGTGATTGTTTAGTGCATGACTCTTGTCATGGCCTGTCCAGGACTTTACTATGAGGCAGTTGCCTTGTATAATGCTTCCTTCCCTGAGCAGCCCCTTGTGTTCCAACACAGGGCTCAGCTTGAAATCCAACAAGTGTATGTGCCCAACAACCAGGCACAAAACTTCTGGGATGATGACACATTACATATCTTATTACACAATTGTATCCAACTAGACTAGATAGACCATGTGTACACTTATGGCATAGCCTTGTTAAAACAGCAGCTCCATGTCCCAACAAGGTTTTTGGACATCTTTAAACAGATTGACAATGAGCACATGAAGCACCTTGCTATATATAGTACCCCTCTCACAATCCTGCAATAGGATAGATGGCAGGAGATGACAGAAGACAATCATTATTATCTTATGTTCAAACATGATGAGGAAAGTACTCTCCCTCAGAACCCTGAGGCAAATGGCCTCTACTACCTTATTGGCAAATCAGGTTGATCTTCTGAAACACATGTTGGCACATAGAGACATCACAACAGTATGTGTCATATGTTGTACAGGAGCTTGCTTTGTGCTGTACCATACATGTTCAGCAAAGTCTGCTACACTGTAGTGGAGCAGTCCCCACAGTGCCATAGAATACAGAGCCATGGACATGTTACAATGTGCTGTATGACACGGTCCAGTGGATCAATAAAAGGTGGGCACACACATGCGCATGCAGGCCTGGCAGATGCCAGTGGACACTAGCAGACGTCAATATGCATCAGCAGCCACCAGCAGGCATCAGCCCACAAGTGAAAACCTCCTCTGTTGGCAGACATCATAGCATGAGTAAACCCTCCTTGAGGTTCCCCACTTCCCTCCCCTCTCTCTTCCTCCCTGCAATAACTTGAGGCTGTGTGCCTTCCCTTCTTTCTTTTTTCCACCCCTGATGCCAGCATACATCTATAAAAGGGCCCTGCAGACCTATGCAGGCCTATGCAAGCCACAGCAGATATCCAATGCAGACTTATGTTGACTTACTCAAACTTATGTGGACCCAGGTAGGCCTGTGCAGGGCACTAGCAGACATTTACAGAGGCCTATGCAGGCCCACAGAGGCTGGTTAGACCAAAAAAAAGGGTAACTCATCTTCTTGGCCCTATGACTATGGGAGGAATCAAACCTCTGGCCTTGGAAAAGCCTCCAGCAATGGAACACACTGATAATTTAACCATTGCACCACAGGTCTGTTACCAATAAATAGAATCAAAGGTTGGATAACACAATGAACAGCCACCCAGTTACATCCCTACAGGTTCCTGTATGGATATTTAGAGATGGAAGGGGGGTGGCATACCGCCCAAAAGAGTTTTTGTGGCTTGAAAAGGGTGTTGGCATCATCTGCCATCAGCTGGCATCTGTCAGAGTTTGTCAGCAGCTGTCAGGACCTGCTGACATCTGTTGGCATCCGTCGTACATCTGTTGGTATCTGTCAGATATCTGCTAGTATCTGTCAGCATCCACGGAAATCTATTGGCAACTCCTGGCATTGTCTGGCATTAGGGCAGGAGAGAAGAAAAGGGAGTGTATGGGCATCTGCTGCATAGGGCGGCATCTTGGAGAGCATGGAGATGGCAGAAAAGGAATGGGGGTGGGGAGAAAGAGAGGAAAGGAGAAAGGGCAGGAGCATGGGTGTCTGCTGGCATGCCAGTGGACATAGCAGATGTTGGACATCAGGTCAGAGGAAGGAGAGAAGCAGGGTGCATGTGGCAGATGAGGTGGCATGTGAGGTAGTCTGGAGAGTGGAGAGGATGGCACTGAGGAGAAAGAGGAGGAATGACAGAATGGGGTGTGTGGGTGTCCACTGTCTGCTGGCATGCCAGCGGACCATAGCAGACATTGGCATGTGAGCCAGCCAACATCAGCAGACAGTAGCTGACATCCTCTTCCTGTGTCAAAATGACAAATATTTTAGTAGGAACAGTGCTGGGCTAAAAAAGGAGAAACAAGTCTGGTAGACCTGTGTCTCATCTATGAGCAGATGAACAGATCAAATAAATTTATAGAGATGGTGTCTTTTGACCAGTTTATGTATATACCATACCAAGTTGTAATAAGTCTCAGTGGTTCAATGGAATATCTATCAATTGTTAATCTATATTGTGCCAGGCAGTGGGTTCGATTCCCATGCAGTGCATACAGTACATATAATAAACAGGTGCAGAGATTTTTGTTTATCAATTGGTATTCCATGCATTTTTGCCCTACATGTACACTGCACTAATGATACGATGCTGTACCAGCAGTCAGGGACACAACATGCACCAGAAGTCAAAATAAACATTTAATTATGGGCTGAAAACTGTAAGCCTCCTGGTAGCAGTCTCAACAAATTATATCTCCAAAAACACCCCAATAAATACACAGACAGTACAGAACAAAGGGCAGGGACCAGCTCAAGCTATCAACTCAACAATAGTCCAACCACTGTTATGGGGAGGGGAAGCATGGGAGCTGGCAGAGGTGACAAAAGGGGATCAAATTGTGATGATCTAGATCAAGATCTGATCTGACAATCCCCAATTTGATATGACTGAAAGAGGAAAGGGAAAGAAGCATGGAGGGATGTCAAAAGAGATGAATAGAATGGTGGCACATGCATTGAAT
>QGOA01014491.1:0-15125 GCA_003313075.1 Termitomyces sp. MG16
ACCCCGGTCCAAACCGCCGGCTATGCATGCCTCAGAGGGTCTCAGCGCTGAGGGGGGGGTGATGTCATGACCCCTCCTCTCTGAAACCTCCCTGGGACACCCCTGGAGCCCCATTCGGGAGCTTCTTTCATCAACTCCACAACGCACCCTGCCCCCACAGCTGCCAATGCCACCATCACATGCATCAAAGACCGCCATCAGCCAGCCCCCCCAGAAACCCCGCATCACAGACCCCGGGATCAACCACCATCAACAATCGGATCATGCGACTCACTTCTGGCCATCGTGCATCACGCATCACAGCTCTCTCTGCATCAATTGATCATGTGCCCCACATGCGCAATCCAAGTATACAGTCCCTGACCGCTACTCAATGCCTCCTGGAACCCATCCCAGACACCCCAGGACCCTGAGACCTGGCCCTGTAGTACTTATAGCGTAGTTCCCTATTGTATTTGCTAGTCTTGATATTAACTTGAATTGTTGTGTGCCCTCTGCTTGATTGGTATGCACTGACTGGCATGTTTTTGACTGGCATGCTTGAATAACCACGTGCTCTAAGTTTGGTACGTACTTCGCGACTTGTAACTTGTTAACTCGGTCTTGTCTTAGAACCCCCGGTTCACAACTCAACCCCCACCTAACCCCCAGCTACCCCAACACCCAAAACCCCCAGACCAAGTCCCCTCTCCTGGGATTACCCCTGCCTGTGTCTTGGACTCCGGAGTCCTAGCCCCGGAGTTCCAGACCCCCAAGTGTCCATAGATCAAGTCCGCATCGTAAGGGTATTGCTTTCCTGGAAAGCCCCTGACTCAGCGGAACCTGACAGATGTAAGGTGTGTAGGTTCTACAAATGTAACTGTGGCAAGCAGACAAGGAGTGTTCAGACAGTTGGTGACTTGGAACTAAGTTAGCTCAAAAGAAATCTGAATCATGAGGTGAACTGAGCAAAAGTGGGGTGTAACTGGAGTACACTGTTCTGTATTTTTAACTATTGACAATAATAAGTATAAAATGAGTTCACTGTTGCTATGTGGCTAAGCATTGCCAAGGAGTGGTGAACTAAAAAAAATGTAAGTAGATGCCATGCATTAAACTAAATAGTAAGAAGTTTACAAGACTGCTGTCCATCTAAGTTAAGAGAAAGGACATCAAGCAATGTCAAGTGCCAAGATGAAATGCCAGGCTGTCTGTCACGAGGAAATTCCATCATTCTTAATTGTAAGTGCTGCTGCTAGCTAGCTGTACTCTTTGCCAACAGATTGATACCATCTGTCAATACTTGCCTATAGAGTGATGTCATCTGTTACTCGTTATTTCAGCTGATGCCAGTGCTATCATTGATCAGACCCATTGCTTGCTGTGTGTGGCCATTGGATATGGCTTAAAATGGATAAATCATGTACACTAAGTTTGGATCACATGTGGCAAGATATCTGAAGCTGGTGCTGAGCCTGCCATTGATGTGCCTAGTCTGTGTAGGGTCCTATCACTGGTGCTTGCTGGTTCTGTAGAAAGAGTTCTGCAGACATTAATTCTTCTTACAAATGTGATTTCAGTATGACCTTAAGTTACTGAACTCAAACTACTATCTTAGCCACTTTAGCTTACCTTCAGTAGCAGAATTTGTTGGAACTGGAACAATCAATACTATCTGGGTGCAACAGACACCTATAATAAACATGTATGTGTTAATCCTCAGAGATGTGTAACATAACTCTAATACTTATAATAAACACATATGTGTTAATCTAGGTATGATGTGTTAGTTGTATGTTTATATGTAGAATATAAGAGAAGTATCATACACTTAGAGATGTGTAACATAACTGAGGATACTTCATGTGCTGTTGTTGTATATATACAAGTGTTCTTGCACAAGGCAAAAGCTATGGCCATGGTGAGATACTTCTTGGCTGGAGGCATAGTTACTCTCCCGTTGGATTGCCAATCTAGGGCACTTGCTCTGATATTTACCAGGAACATTAGTCTCCATAGCATTAGCCCAATTGAGGAAGTCTCCTCAATCATAATCATTGTAAAGCTTTGAGTCTAAAGAAGAATGATTCTCCTGGGGCCTGAACAGCAAGCTAATAACACATGTCATCAATAGGCTTAGTGCCCTCAAATACAATGCCTTGATCATCTATAAGAGAGTGCTCTTTAGTCTTCAGG
Source organism: Termitomyces sp. MG16 (assembly GCA_003313075.1). NCBI lineage: Eukaryota > Fungi > Basidiomycota > Agaricomycetes > Agaricales > Lyophyllaceae > Termitomyces > Termitomyces sp. MG16. The sequence continues at coordinate 2,176 of QGOA01014491.1, forward strand.
TTGCTGTTGCACATGTGTTGATATGCTGCATAGTCATGTAATAACTTGGCCATTGGCATGGATCACATCATGGATGCTTCATTTTTTTACTTTGCAAGCTATACTGGCTTGACCATTCAGATCTTGATAGTCTGCCCTAGTATTACAGGTGTGCATGTGAGGAGGCTCCTCACACTATCCTTGGGCTGCTGGAATATGGAAGGTACTCACTAGATTTGTATTGGGCATCTCTTGTGCTCTAGCTAGTGCCTTGACTAACTCTACTTGGTTATAATATGCCAAGCATTCCTCAGACATCTGGCTCTAGGGGGCTGATACCTCCAACTGTCTTGTGGCTTTGCACTGCAAATACATTTGTAGTTCTAATATAAGAATATGGACAATTAAATCAGTATATTTCATATTAAATACATGGGGCACCTTGTGCCCTTGTCAACTAAGTGCTACTATATGTGATGCAGAATAGCACTCCAGTCATGCCTGAGTAGTGAATTTTGTCACCTCTAGGTATAGATCCAAGAATACATACATGCAGTCAGATGGTATAAGCAGTCTTCAACCACTGGTCCTCAGCTCTGGCATTGTCATTAGTCAACAAATCCATCTTTTTCCTCAGAGAAGTCTTCAGACTATTTGGCCTCATCTCTATCAAAAGGTTGCAAAAATCAATGTTCCACAGTCTCAGCTTCCTCCAGTACCTTCTTTTTGCAAGCTTCTGCTATTCTTGTAGTAGATAGGCCTGCTGTGGCTTATCTAGTCCCAACTAGTCTAGTTCAGGAGCATATAGGCCTCAGCACATGCTACTGCATCTGCAGCTGACAACATACAGACTGCTTACATAAGCTGTAGTTTGCCTTTCTGACCTCCAAAGTCCAGAGTTTTCCTGCCTTATTAGTGCACTTGTTTGTTTAGGCAATTTTTGAGTTTTTAAGGTTCTACTTCTGCCTCTACAATTGTTTGTCTATTTTGTTTAACTTGCTCAATTTATCTTCTTGCCTCCAAAAAGTCTCCTAGTCTGCTAAGTTTCACTTTGATCTTCCCTTCCATCTCCTGGTCTCAGTTTCAGTCTCTCAGTCTCAGCCTCTCTTCTGAGTTCCTCTTATTTTCTCTCTGTCCTTCCTGGCTCTGCTCTTCTTTGTTGCCTCTTGGACTTAGCCCAGGATCCTGCCACTCATCTCTTCAAACTCTGGCACTCTACATATACCTCAGAGAACCTCTGCACCTTACTCAGAACTCTGGAGCTTGCTCACTGTGGCTTGGAGACACCCCATAGACTTTGAGTCTGCTTAGTAAGGACCTACTTGCAATCAGAAGCCCTCATTGTCAGTGGAACCTGACACTCTTGTTTATGAGTTTCTATCTATGATTTGAGTTGAGAAATGCCTGCTTTGAGAATTTCAAGAGGGGTTTGAGGCATTTTAAGACTAGAAATAGAGAATATGAGTTTGAAAAAGTAAATTTCTATGATTTTCCATATGATTTTTGGAAATATCTGAACCTTATGACTATGCTCAGTTGACTTTGATTACTGCATAAACCAGAGATCCTCAGGAGGGCCAGTGCAGCCTGTCCCAACTCCATTAATCTGTTAGCTATTCCAGAGAGTAGAGTGGAGGCATCAGAGGACTCCTCATTTCTTCCTTCTTTCACTCCTATTCCTTCACTCTCCTTTCATTCATCTCCTTGTTTCTATTCTCTCAACACTATGATGAACAACATTTTCCAAGACCTCATAGCAGAAGATGTTGTGTGTATATATCTTGATGATATCCTCATCTATACCAAGACTCTAGAGGAGCATTGTCAGATTATGTGCATTGTACTGGAATGTCTTTGCTGATACCAGCTCTATCTTAAGCCAGAGAAGTGTGAGTTTGAGCAGACTGAGGTCGAATATTTTGAACTGATCATCTCTCATGGAATGGCTGAAATAGACCTAGTCAAAGTGGCTGGTGTTGCAGAGTAGCCAGAGCCTAAGAACAAGAAGAAGGTTCAGGCTTTTCTAGGCTTCACCAACTTCTACTGGAGGTTTATTCAGGATTTCTCATACCATGCCTAGCCCCTCTTTGATTTCACCACTAAGGACACTCCTTGGCACTGGAACATAGCACAGCAGACAGCCTTTGATGCCCTCAAACAGACAGTCACTTCAAAGCCTATCCTCCTATTTCCAGATGACAACTCTCCCTTTTGTGTTGAAGCCAATAGCTCAGATTTTGCTACTGGAGCCATCCTCTCTCAATAGTCAAAGAAAGATGATAGGTGGCATCCTGTAGCTTTCTACTCCAAGAGTCTCAATGCTGTGGAGCAAAATTATGAGATCCATGACAAGGAGATGCTAGCTATCATTTGGTTATTTGAGGAGTGGCAACATTTTCTTGAGGGTGCCAGGCATACAACTAATTACAAGAACTTAGAGTACTTTTGTCAGGGGACTCCCCATTCCTTTCTTCTTTCACTCTTTATTCCTTCACTCTCCTTTCATTCACTTCCTTATTTCTTCTATCATTCTCTCATTTTGCTGTTACTACTTTTCCAACACTATCTGTTAGTACTATTCTCAACCTTTGAGGTGCTCTGGTTCTTTAGCTATCACTCAGACAAGTGTGGGCCCTTCAGCACCGCTCCAGGCTGCTTAGATAAGCTGGAGTTTGCCTTTCTGACTTCTAAAGTCCGGAGTTTTCCTCCCTTGTTTGCACACTTGTTTGGTTAGTCAATTTTCGAGTTTTTAAGGTTTTGTTGTACTGTACAGTTGTTTCCCATGCTTCAGAGGCCCCAGAAGCGTCCAACCTGGCATAGGGAATCCCCAGACTTGTTCTCTTTGGATCTCCCTCTGCCAGGTGAGTAGCTACCTTGATATTGTCAGTATATATTCTAATACACTTTGGATCTCCCTCTGCCAGCTGTGTGACTGAGCCACAGCCTCTAGAGGTCGCCCTTACAACTTTTGGACAGGCAAGAAACTTAACCACTGACAGGCTTGATGGTCCTTGTATCTGGCCAACTTTGATTTCTCTCTACATCACAAACCTAGACAGAGCATGGGCAAGCCAGATGCACTTTCTAGGTGAGCAGACCATAGTGCAGGAGCTAGCAACAATGACAATATTGTATTCCTGAGGCCAGAACTGTTTGCTATCTATGCTTTAAAGGATGTGGTTGGCCAGGAAGAAGAAGTGAGCATTTTTTGAGACATCCACCAAAGTGATCAAGAGGGTGCTCAAGAAAATCTGGTAGCCAAGGCTGCCCTGGTCTTGCATGCTTGAAAAAAAACTAGAGTAAAGTCTGTCTGCACCAACAAGTGGTCTCACCTTCTAGGGATGCATTTATATTCCTAAGCCGCCAGACCTCTGGAGGCAGATTGTAGAGCAGCATTATAACTCTTGGGTTGCAGGTCATCCTGGCAGATGGAAAACACTGGAGCTGGTCTTCTGAAATTACTGGTGGCCTCAAATATCATGGTATATTGGCTTCTACACCTCTACCTGTGACCTCTGCTTTTGGACTAAGCCTCATCATTAGCCTCCTATGGGACAGCTTCATCCTTTGCCCATTCCAGCTGAGCATTGAAGTGTGGCCTCAGTAGACTCCATTATTGAGTTACCAGACTCTCATAGATATGACACAATCATGGTGGTAGTAGATCTCTGTGGCAAACATGCTCATATTCCAACACACACTACTTGCTCTGCCATGGGTGCCACTAATCTGTACTACAAGCATGTCTGGAAACTCTATGAGTTGTCAGATGCCTATGTCTCAGACTGGGGACCTCAGTTTGTGGCAGAGTTTACTAGAGAGCTGTATTGCCTCCTCCATGTCAAACTCTACACTTTCACAGCCTACCACCCCCAGTCTGGTGGCCAGACCAAGCATGTCAACCAAGAGCTAGAACACTACCTTCAGCTCTTCTGCAATGAACAACAGGATGACTGAGATGGCCTATTATCAAAGGCAGAGTTTCAATACAACAACTGTGTACACACTGCTACTCAGATGTCTCCTTTCCTTCTAGATACTGGTTGACACCCTTGGATAGGATTTGAGCCTTGTAGACAACCTTCAGAAAATGAAGCTGTCAACAAGTTTATAGATCAGATAAAGGCAGCCCAGGAGGAAGCCAAGGCTGTTTTAGCTAAGGCAAAGAATGACATGGCCTGCTACTATAATTGTGGACAAACTCCAGCCCTTGAATACAAGCCTGAAGATTGAGTCTATCTGGATGCCTCTGATATTGCTATCACCCAACCTTTTCAGAAGCTCTCTTATTGTTGTCTAGGACTTTTTTCTATAGTAAGGCAGATAGGCCCACTAGCTATTAACTCAAGCTGCCTAGTGGAATGAGTCAACTCCATCCAGTCTTCAATGTGGTGAAGCTCTCTCCAGCACCAGAGGATCCAATCCCAGGTTGACATCCACAGCCACCCCCAATTCCAGTTCTGGTAGACAACCAAGAAGAGTACAAAGTGGAATGGATTCTAGACAAATGACTCTTTAGGAACAAGCTTCAGTTCAAGGTCACATGGAAGGGCTATGGTATCAAGGACATCTCCTGGAAGCTACAAAAGAATGTCCATGCCTCTGTTTTAGTCCAGGAATTCTATCAACAGCATCCCAATGCTCTCCAGGCAATCAGAGGCCTCTATTCTTTTTTCAAGGTAGACCAGGCCATCCAGAACTACTTTTATCTAGCATGTTGAGACACCACACACTAAAAGGGGGTGATGTCAGGGGACTCCTCATTTCTTCCTTCTTTCACTCCCTATTCCTTCACTCTCCTTTCATTCATCTCCTTATTTCTTTTATCATTCTCTCATTTTGCTGTTTCTATTCTCTTAATACTATCTGTTAGTACTATTCTCAGTCTTTGAGGTGCTCTGATTCTTTAGCTATCATTCAGACAAGTGTGAGCCCTTCAGCACTGCTTCCAGACTGCTTATATAAGCCAGAGTTTGCCTTTCTGACTTTCAAAGTCCAGAGTTCTCCTGCCTTGTTTGTACAGTTGTTTATTTAGGCAATTTTTGAGTTTTTAAGATTTTGTTGTACTATACAGTTGTTTTCCATGCTTCAGAGGCCCCAGAAGCACCCAACCCAGCATAGGAAGTTCCTAGACTTGTTTTCTTTGGATCTCTCTCTGCCAGGTGAGTAGTTATTATATTATTGTCAGTATATACTCTAATACACTTTGGAACTTCCTCTGCCAGCTATATGACTGAGCCATAGCCTCCAGAGATCACCCTTATACAAAGTGTCATGCAGAATTAGTGATTTTAGTAAATCAAGAGCTTGAACTAGTTGGTCTTATAACAAGAGTAACTTTCTGTTGATTGTATTTGAATTAAGTTGCATGCACCCTGCAAGAGTGTTTTTTACTATAGCAGAGTTTCACACAGCTCTAACCTCAGGGTAAAAAATCTTCAGTTGATTGCATATGCCTGCAAAATAAGTCCTCACAGACCTCAGTTTGATGTGGTGATACATATACACCACATAGAAGGACAACATATTAGTCATAGGCCTAACACCTCTGTTGTGCATTTTCACAAAGTTCAAGTAAGAGTTGAAAGCCCAGGAATATGACATGAAAGTGCTTGAATCAAGAGACATTCTGAGAGTGAGAGACCATTTTCTAATGAGTCTCTTCTTTGTCCAAGAAGCCTGTTGTAGCTGCCTGAATATAATTGCTGAGATAATTATTTTTTGGCTGCCCTCAGCATAAATTGAGGTGGTGAAAAAGAAGAGATGCTGAGAGATGAGAACAACCTTTTTGCCTTGTGAAACCACTTCTGAGAAATGAGGTCTGCTACCTGATTGTCTGCTTCTGAGATGTATCTAACCTTTAGTTTATAGCCTTTCTTTAGGATAGAGTCAACAACAGTTTTTAGCATCTCATTGTAAATAGATTGTGTGTGGAAAGTGTTGAACCTAGCAATGGTGTTTAAATTATCAGTAAAAATAATAACTCTCAACAAATGTTGATGAGCTCCCATTATAGATGTCCACAGATAGTGCCAACACAAGCACCTCACATTGGCACATTGGTTTCACCAGGAGTGGCATGCCTTAGCACTTCAGGGGCTAATTTTTGCATATTTTTACATTAATAACTTGCAGCTGGAGCCTCTAATTACTCCAGGACCCCCTTCATGGCACCACCTATTCTTAGCACCACTCTTGACATCTTGCCGCACCTTGCCACTCACACTTTAGGGCCATACACAGACATGGACACTTGGCACCAGTCAATCTGTAATAATGCTCTTAGCTGGTGGCAGTGCTTACAGGAGAAATGATGAAGTATTTTTATGACAGACAGCTTGGAGTTTCACCTTGGCACCTGACGCTGCTTAGCATCTTGCCAACTCAGACTGACAGCATGATTGTGGATCTTTTACTATATAGTTTAATTCACGGCATTCACTTACATATAAATACTTACTTTTGGTTAGTAGTACAACATCAATTTGGCAGTAGGGATCATATCCCAACATTTTGGTCATTCTATGCAACAGATTACTTTTTGTTAACCGTGTCGGCAAGAGGACTCTGCTTTAATTCTCTCTCTCTCTCTCTCTCTCTTTGCAATCTCTTAGCATCTTGCAGCTATGTGTAAGGGCAACTTCTAGAGGCTGTGGCTCAGTCACACAGCTGGCAGAGGGAAATCCAAAGAAAACAAGTCTAGGGATTTCTATGCCAGGTTGGATGCTTCTGGGGCTTCTGAAGCATGGAAAACAACAGTACAGTACAACAAAACCTTAAAAACTCAGAAATTGACTAACCAGACAACTGTGCAAACAAGGCAGGAAAACTCTGGACTTTGGAAGTCAGAAAAACAAACTCTGGCTTATATAAGCAGTCTGGAAGCAGTGCCAAAGGGCCCACACTTGTCTGAATGATAGCTAAAGAACCAGAGCACCTCAAAGGCTGAGAATAGTACCAACAAATAGTGTTGAAAGAATAGAAATAGTAAAATGAGAGAATGACAGAAGAAATAAAAAAATGAATAGAGAAGAGTGAAGGAATAAGGAGTGAAAGAAGGAAGAAATGAGGAGTCTCCTGACACTATGGCAAGGCATTTGTGCTTAGATCTGCTAAGCAATCTTGTCATTTTATCATCTCTTTTAGGTGCTAACACTTAATGCCTCTTAGCACCTTTCTTTGGTGACACTCTCCCATGCCTCTTCACGCCTTCTCTTGGCAGCTCTCTCATGCTTCTTAGCACTTTTTATTGGTGATTCTTCTGTGTCTCTTAGCACCTTTTCTTGGTGACTCTTTTCCACACCTCTTAATGCCTGCTCTGTTGCTACATTCTGGGCCTTACATAAGTGTTTCCAATTACCCCCTTTCCTTGCCACCAACCTCTTGCCTACCATGTGTTCTCTGGGACCTGTCCAGGACTCTCACACACACTTAGCACACTCAAAGCAATATTAACTAAGTAGCTGTACTAGTGATAGTGCATCTTAGCTCAATTTGAGCATCATCAACGTGCAGCTGTAGATATAGTCTGCAAGAATGTAGCTGTAACTGCTAATGCCTCAAAATAAAAAATGAGATCAAATGATGAGATCCTGTGGCATGTCTGGAAAGGTAAGGCTATAAAACTTCTCATGTGTCACTGGATGATAGAAACTTATTTTTGTAAGATATTTTTGTAAGACAAGCATCTGACTCTATGACAAAGTCTGTCTCCACTTCATCCTAAGCCATGGACTCAAGTATTCTTGTTTTGTCTAATTGCTTCATATGACTTACTGCTCACAATAGGTCAAATTATATAGCCTTATTCAACCAGATCTGAGCATGCAGAAAATTTCCAACATTGTTGATCTTTACATTTGACAAGGAAGGTGCCAGCAATAGAAATACATTCAGACTCCAATTAATCCAGCCAGCCAACCACTGCCAACTTCTTCTAGTAAAGTGTTTGGATTTTCCTTTTAGTGGTTCTGCAAAGTGTTTTATTTCTGCAATTAGGTTTGCTTTTGATTCTTCTAGCAGAGTTATCATCATTGTAACATATTGTGTATTGCTTTCATAATTAGTATACAATTATATTAATTATTATTACTCTTTATATACCAACTGGCTGCCTTATCTAAGACAGCCAATTTTACTGTCATACATAGTACTAGAATCACATACCAATCTGGTTTTGTTGTGTGATAGTAAGGCTAAGCTTTTATCTGACTTTGTTTTACTTTTTTGAACCTTTCGGGTTCAATTCTGATACTACAGACAAAGACTATGTGTCTAGACTGATAGCCTAGACTGTGATTGCATTGAACAGTGCATCAACTTCTTTGACGCACACTTCCGGTGATGATGCCAACTGTGGTTGGGTGCACTGGACGTATATGCAGTACAACACTGTCTCCAGCACCTGGCGTGCGGGTTTGTGAGGAGTCCTGGCAGGGTCCCGGTGTGCTCAAGCAGATGTGATAGGGTGATGCGCTAGATGCTAGCGCCTCGGATGCTACCTAGCAAATGGTAAGCATTGTAGCTTAGGTGAAGATATAGAGAATAAAACAAATAGCGCAGCATAGTGTGCCCGTAGGTGGCACTGTAAACAACAAAGCTAGCGCCAAACTTAGTGACAAAGTCAGGCAAGGCTAGCGTGATTTGAACGCTAAGTGTAACTGGATGCTCAAGAGGTTACAATTCGTTCTTTTATATACATGGCAAGTAGCTAGTTTTTATACTATGCACTACGGTATTTCCAAAATAAGTCCATCAATGGTGCTACCAATTAGCGCCTCTCCTTGTGTTTGTAGCTAATGGCCACCTGTCAACAGCGACCTGCAGCACATGGGTGACGGCGACCAACAGCGACTCTAAAACTACTTAGGAATGGTACGAGCTTGCTCACTTTTTGATGTAATTTAATTGGCCATGCCATCCTGGGGTATGGTCGGAGAATCCTCAACAGACACCATGAGTGCTAATCCCAGCGCTAAACATTGTACCATCTTTTGATAGATTTGAATGTCAGGTCTGCATGTATTCTGTCTCGTCGTCATTGATCCCTTTAGACTTCTGATTGAAGTGCCTTGGTGATTGACAGCGCCAATTGCTAACTCCTTTTGGTATTGATTGGGGCTTGGTCAGAGTCAACTTCCTGCCATTGTGCTAGCGCTATGAGTTCTGAGCCTCCTTGGTCTTCAAAGTAACTGAGTGGAGTGTGCTGAGGGGCTGATACTGGTGATTAAGATGACTGGATAAGTCTTGCCATAGAGCGCCAGCGCTAGGGCTATTCTGTACTCAAGGCTGGTCGCTAGAGTCTTCAGTGTGTCAAGTGTTGGTCAGCCTATAATGTCCCTTGATGTGCTCAGTCCAAGTAGAAGCCTATCACCAGACTAAAAAGACATAGCAACACCTGATTGGATAGATACCAATCAATTTGCTGAACCAACACACAATGGTGAGACCATCAACCAGTCGTTGGCATATCCTCAATCTGCTGCTAAGGACCTGGGTTGCCCTGGGTCAGAATATACTGAGGCTGAGCCTTTCCTGCAGCCTCAGGGAATGCCAGGAGGGATGCAATGAAGTGAAGTGCAGCCAACAGCTGTGCCAAGCAGTGCAGCGAGACCAGGAGTAGTTGTGGAAGACCTGGACCAGCAATCTGGCAGGGATTACAAATTTCCCATGCAGGCTGGAAGGTCAGGGTGACAGTTCCAGAGCAGGAGTAGTGCTCAGGGTCCTACTGAAGGTCACAGACCTTCATCATACTTCCTGGGGAAGATGCTGAGGCTAGAAGCGGGCAGTTGGAGAGTGCCAACTGAATCCACTCCACTGACGCAACGTCAGCAGGGAGTTGGAGTGCTGCAGGAGATGACAATTCCTGAGCAGGGAACACCAGCAGTACACTGGGAAGATAAAACTTCTGATGGGGGGAGTCACTGCACCCTCACACAAAACAGGAATCAGTGGAGAATACTCCACTGACAAATTGAGTGCCATTGGCAGATAAGTTTGCAGAGAGTGTGGTTTATCAATGCATGCAAAACCAAGACCTGAAGCACCAGGGACACTCCTGGATAGATGACCAGGAGATTGTATTTGATGAGATAACGCCCATTGATGTAATGAAGTTACAGGGTTTGTGAGAGCTTAGGTTCACACAATACAGAATCAGACCAGACCGGTCTATTGACTATGTAGTGTAAGAACAAAATAAGCTGCTTAGTAAGCAGCACATGTAAACTATTTATAGTACAGTAAATAATAATATTATATTATAAGAATAATATAATATCGACTACAGTAAGTAAAGCTATGTGGCCAACGCCACATAGCAGACTACGCTACACATCCCCCAATCAGACCGAGCTACGGTCTCGAGATAAGACAATGGTCAGGCCGTCAGTAAGTCAGGGACGGGGGCAATGGGAGAGTCCCCAGGCTCCCAGAATGGATCGGCAGTCATGTTGTCCATGTCGTAGTTGAGGAGTTCATCCTTGGGTGCAGGCTCATAGGAAGTGCCCGATGGCCCTGCTACTGGCAGGGAGTCGTCATAGTCCCAGAGGGGGGACAGTGTGAGAGTGGGGTCAATGATCGACCCCAGGACAGGTAGTTGGGGGTCAGGAAGATCCCCAGTGTCGGACGGGTACTGGCGCGTCCAGATCTTGCGGGCATGAATGTCTTGCCCGATGAGGAGGTACATCCCCTTGGTGAGCGCGTCGTCATAGGCACGACAACTGTTCTGCTGCTGGAGCATCAGGCGTTGTCAATCACCAATGGTGGCCTCGTGCCACCCATTCCACTGAGCAATGGACTGGGGTGTCCCGTAATGGTTGAGGCATTGTAGCCTCTCATCGTCAATAGCGGCCGCCTTGTTGTAGAGCCGGCTGTCACTGAAGAAAAGGTGGGCCAAGTAGGTGACCACATAGGTGTACGCATGGTCAGCCCAGCTGACCAGAATTTGATTAAGAAGGACGCGTAACACGTCTGACGTGGTGAACATGGAAGCTGATGCTTCCGGGATGTCCACAGCCCAAGCCTCGAAGGTGGGGTCGTCGGCATGGAGGGGCACAAAGACTTGCCCCATAGCCACCTTGTACTCGGCCATGGCCTCTTTGTAGAGGCCTGGCCTTGCGAAGACATAGGCCAGGTACTTGTGTACCATGGTCTTGGAGGGGCGGCTGGCACTGAGGGCGCGTACAAGTGCAAACCCAAAAAGGCTGCGCCAATGAATGCACATGGCACGGTCCATACGTTGGACATCCCAGGATGTCCATAGAGGAGGGCATATGAGCCCAGGTAGTCCAAAGCAAATGGTTGCTTTGGATCAGGGGGAGTAAGGCCGACGAAGGCAATTCTTCCTCTCTCTTTGCGGCAATAGATCTGCGTTGGCACAATCATTCGCAGGATGTTCTCCTGCTCCTCTGGACTCGCAAAGGGTACCAAGATGGTCTTATACGGGACCTCGTCAAGTAAGTGAGACATGGCTCTGTCTTGGGCAGTAGGGTGGAAGTTTAGCACCACCCACTTGAATTCGTTGAGCAAGAGATAGCCCAACTGACACTGACAAATCAGCGTAAACTGGTTGTTCACCAGTGAGTGAAGCCTGTGGACTTCTCGAGGACTGCAGGGAAACCCGCAAGGTGCCACTTGGTACACCTTACTGTTGTGGGGTGTCGATGCGGCATTGCCCTCTTTATCGGCCTCGAAGGACCTGGCTGCACGGGCTTCTTGCCCGACAAAGATAGTATTGGTCACTGGCAACCAATAGAACTGGGGAGCTAACCCCGTGCCAAAGAATGAGTTCTGGCGCTTGATAGTGTGATCACGGTAGATCACAACACCGAGCGCATCAGGGATGCACCCAGTTTTGTCCTTGAGGAGGGCAGCTCCTTGTTTGGTGCTATCCTGCGCCCGATGGTCCATCTTGGCCCGTCAATTGCTGTTGTGCCGTTCATGCACCATACGTTGTGCTGCTGTCTCATGCGACACAGGGGATTCCATGCGAGCCTCTTCAGGCTCCTCATACCAAGTGTCATTGGAGGGCGGGGATGGCAGCCTCTCCGGCACAGACTTATCAGACCATGGGTCTATTGCCCACACACACTGCGGGAATCAGGCTGGCGAGCCCTCTACTAGTATTGCGGGTAAGAAGGGGATGTTAGCCCCTGGGGCCCCTTTCGGAGCATCCTTGGAGAAGTGCACGTTGACGTATGCGTGCCCTTCTGGTTGCTTACTCCGACGATCCTTTCGGGGGTGTGAGGCCTTAGCCTCAGTGGGGCGTGTACTCATGCCCCTGGAACTCTGCTCCCCAGAGTGCATGGTGGATACCACGGATAATGGTCACGAAGATGCGACCTCAGATGCGCCGCTGGCGAGGCGCTGGATGAGCCGGGGGGCGGCTGGTGCAGGGACATCTTCATAGGGAAGGATGTCCCATCCTAGTCCGGCCTGCTGGCTGGGGGCGACAACGCTCGACTGAATCAAGCGGGAGGGCGTGTCCTCCACTCCTTGCCAATGTGCCCTTTTGCTAGAGTCGGTGTCCCGACTCAGGGGTGTAGTCTGCCACTTATGAGCGGCCAATAAGGCAAGGAGATCAGTTTTGTGCTGGGCGCACATATGATCCATGTCGTCCATCATCCGGCTGATGATGACAACTGCCTCCGCATCGCAGAGGTATGATGACTCTGCAGGTACATCGTACCCGTTGTCTCCCAGGCATTGGAGAAGGGTAGCCAGGACTAAGTCCTGGTTGAGACTGGGCTCGACAGCCCATGCTTTTCCTTTGTCGCATCGAGGACGCAACTCTTCTTCCAAGCTGGGCTCCGATTGGTGTGGCATCTCGAGCTGCTGTAGCAAGGAGAGCTTGGCCAGGCTCTCCATCGGCGCATCAGCCGATGAACTGATGCTTGGTTCTGTATTGAGAGTTTCTGTACTCTCAATGGCCACGGTGGCCTGCACGAGGGGTGCTTGGCGTCCCTCTAGAT
>QGOA01014493.1:0-24841 GCA_003313075.1 Termitomyces sp. MG16
ATGATGGCCCAATTTATGGAGGAGCAATGAACAGAGTCCAGGTAGTCATTGTATTACGTAACCACCGAAATTTTGCGAACTTTCCATGTTGTCACTGTCGGTCCGATGCTCGACGCGAAATGTATGTTCTATCCTGTCTGTCATAAGAAGTCAATCCAGGAGTTATACTGCTTCTCCACTTCTCGATGACCTGACTCAGCGCGGGTTTATTCACCAAGTTACTCGGTGCGCTCTACTAAACTATCCGCGATCTCTTCCTTGATGATCGAGGTCAAGACCAGAGGTGCTCAGTGCGGTGCTAGAATCAAAACGACAGGTCGCATACGTGGGCATCGACCCGACAGCCGGCTCTCTGCACATTGGCCACTTGATTCCACTTATGTGCTTGTTGCATTTCCAGTTGCGCGGTCATGGCGCGATACCTCTCGTGAGTTCATACGCGTTTTTCGCGCGCATTATCGCGATCCTTACATTAGTTTCAGCTAGGTGGGGCTACCGGGCGCGTAGGGGACCCCTCGGGACGTCTGACTGAGCGGCAACTAGCTGACATCGAACAAGTCAGCGACAACGTCGACAGCCTGACCAAAGGGATTCAGGCTTTCTTCAGGCGTGCTGCTGCCTATGCTCAGGCGCGTGGGCTGAATGTTGATGGGTCAATCATGGAGCCGGACGTTACGAGTAATTTTCAGTGGCATGAGAATATCAATTTGTTGGATTTTCTACGGACAGTGGGAGTGCATGCACGTGTGAATACCATGCTCAATCGAGAAAGGTAAGCTGTCGGGTAAACAAATCTCTCTCTGACTTGCGCGCTGAAGTAAAATTTGTATACAGCGTGAAGGCCCGCTTAACCTCTCAGCGTGGACTCTCCTTTACCGAGTTCACTTACCAATTACTCCAGGCCTACGATTTCTATCACCTACATAAAAACCATGAATGCACTATTCAAATTGGTGGCTCTGATCAATGGGGAAATATCCTCGCAGGAATTGAACTCATCGGCCGTTTGGAGAATCCCGCTTCTGAGGATGTAGAGGCCAAGGCTTTTGGACTCACAACACCGTTATTAACGACGGCATCTGGAGAGAAATTTGGAAAAAGTGCAGGAAATGCTATTTGGTTAGACGCTAATCTGACTAGTGTCTTTGATTTCTACCAGGTATGTACCCCCTACCTCTGGTGTTGTATGAGGCCTGATGTCTTTTCTAGTACTTCGTCAGAGTAGATGACAGTGATGTTGGAAAATACTTGAAATTATTTACGCTTCTGGCCCATGATGAGATTGCTTCGATATTAAAGGCACATGCCGTGAGTAGTCGTCTGCTACAGTATTGGAGTCTTGTTTTGACTTACCGGGTAGGCACAACCTGAACAACGTATAGCGCAGAAACGTTTAGCTGCTGAAGTAACCTATCTTATTCATGCAGGTGCTCCGTAATAACTTCTCTTTTCGAGCCATCTCTGATCACTTTCCAGAAACCGGAGTTTCTCGCGCGGTTACACTTACCAGACTCCTTTTTGAGTCCGATTACAAAGGCCTTACCACTCCGCAGATCACATCCGCACTAGAAGGTGACCCACGCTTGGTGATGGTGGACGAAAACGAGCTACTCGACTCTCCTGTCATGAAACTTGCCTCAAAATACCGCCTAGTGGCTTCGTCGTGCAAGTTTCCTTCTTTTTCTCAAGTTTGACAAATTGACTAGATCTAATGTTTCGAACAGCCGCGTCGCGGAATCTCGTGCAAGCCCGCGGACTCTACATCAACAATCAAACAGTACCGGAACCACAATTTAAAGTTACAAAGTCACAGCTCATTGATGGACGGGTAGCCATACTGCGCGCTGGAAAGGATAAACTGCTTATTCTAGCAGCAAAAGAGAACGTTTAGACATCTCCATTTTGTTGATCCAACAAATTTAGATACCATACACACTGCCTAATTATCTAGAATTACATACTATATTTATGTTAGAGTGGTGGTTTCGGATGATACTGAAGACACTAATTACCGAGGTCATGGTCAAGCGCAAGCCGTCAACTTGGAAATGAAACTAATAAAAGCCGTATCGCCAGAGTGAACATTGAGTATATCGGAATTTGGCTGGTTGTGTTATTGCTCGCAATTGGTCTTCTGTGTTGATGGATGCCTTTCGCTAAATCCCACTTCTGGTTCGGTAAAAAAAAAGTCTGCAGACCCGGTTTTGACACCACTTAATGCCACTTGCGCTTGGTCGACAGACATGTACAGATGTATAATAATTCGAACCCCAGGAGCGCATTATATTACGACATGAATACTCGGAGTATTCATAAATCTCGGAAACCATTCTATGGCTTTTCCTCTGAGAATTACATTGCCTCTGTCTTACTATGTTCCGTGGGGTAAGTAGAAAGAACTCATTTGTCAGGTCCAAACTAACGAGTTTAAAAACTCAAGATCACAATCAACGAGGCATGGTAGTCTGATGCACTTCTCTAAAATTTTTAACCAGCCAGGCAAGTTTCTCACAACCCACAGAATGTCGGTTGTATATAAGATACTGCAAGAGATATTCTAGCTATTTTCTCAATCAACCCGGATTGCTTTATAAAGCCTATGAACCGCCCAGTATGATGCAAGAAAACCAATTGTCCCTGTAAATATTTACAGAACGTACATCAATTTCACATCCTCACATTCAATGAGTAATCTTTTTCGTACCTGTAGCAAGGAAGTCGACCATTGTAAGGAGAATAAGATATCCAAGGTATATGGCAACTCCAGAAAAGGAATCGAGGGAAAGACGAGTCGCCCAATAGAAAAGCCCATACGCGAAGACCCAGAATGCACTTCCACCACCTGTCAAGAAGGCACGCCAATGCCACCTAAAAGCGTGGCGTAAGAATTGACTGGGGCAGGAATTTGCATAAGTACATACCTGTATTCTTCTGCGCATAGAATGAAATAAGTGAACAAGATGGAAACTGTAGCTGTTGTCAATGCCACAACTCCTGCCGTAAGGGCCAAAAATCCGAATGCGTAGTATGCCCGGGACGCAAAAAGGCTTGTAAGCACATAGTACAGTTCAATGAAAGTTGCCCCTGTCAAGCACGGTTGGAACTGAGTCGCAAGTAATTAAAACTAAGGACTAACCGAAAGGAAGGATTCCACCAATTATAGCTGCAGGCTGACATTTGTTTCTCAGTACCTCGGTCAAACAAGTATAGCTAGAAAAGTGTACCCAAGGTCGGAGGTATTTGGGTCCCGGGGGTATTTGACGAGGGATTGCGTTGACACGTGTGGGATGCTCAATGGGCTATGATAGTAATAGTACTTGATAGGTCAAGATAAGGAAAAAGCTTACACCCTTTCTCGAGCCAAAGTAGGAGCCGATTGCCGATAACGGCGACGAGATACCAAACCATAACAAAACAATCAAAAGCATGGTTCCTTTAGAATGTCATTGATTGTGATTCAATCGGAACGTAGTTACCCACCAAACGGGACAGCACCAGAAGATCCAGCAACAAGGAGACAGAGATTGAGGACAAAGAAAATGATAAACACGACCCTGAGCATGGTGAAACTTGGCTTTACGGGGTATCCTAAAAGAAGAGATATCTTA
Source organism: Termitomyces sp. MG16 (assembly GCA_003313075.1). NCBI lineage: Eukaryota > Fungi > Basidiomycota > Agaricomycetes > Agaricales > Lyophyllaceae > Termitomyces > Termitomyces sp. MG16. Next base: position 3,609 of record QGOA01014493.1, read on the forward strand.
CGTTGGCAAAACTGTAGCAGTAAGGAATGAATTCTTCCGACGGTTGGTCCCCCCAAGAGAGGCATGCACACGGCTTGAGAAATACCCTCCAATGCTGTGATGATGTCAGAGAAACCTCTGGTGGAAGCCAATGTAGTACATACCCTCCAAAGAATGACCAGCATACCATCATGACGGTTGCAAGTGAACCTCGATTAGACGGCGAAAGAAAGCCCAAGAGGGCGAACACTATCAAGTAATGAGTGAATGCATCAAGAATAGATACATCTAACCAACCAAGCGTGACAGCTACCATAGCGCACAACTGGGCACCATTTCCGACCATGATGGATAGAAGCATGGGATTTCGAGGTTGGCGGAAGACTTCACCGTGCACAAGTTTCCATCCCCAATCTTCTTGCACGTCTTCCTGAGATATTACGTTCGTAGAGCTTGATGATGAATGTTAAAGGAGACTCACACTGAGATCGATGGCGTTATATCTCGATATCTGTGAAAACTGATCAGTAACGAGCAGTGGTAGTAAAAATGTACATATGGCTCACATCACGAGATACAGTCCGAAACAGAACCATGGAAACCATGACACAAAGAAACACAACGATTACCATTGAATTGATGAGACTGAACCAGTGAATACGAGGGTCCATGATGTGGAGGTAGTTGTCCCATCGGGTGGCCTGAATCATTTGGTGAATGGGTGGGTGACAAAGTGAGTAAGAAGAAGGCATATACCCAGGATGTGTCTGATTCCTGGAGCGATTCATTGAGTTGCTGGAAAAAACACGCCTCTAGCTACGAAAAGACGCTCACATTCCAAGTGACACGATATGTATAGCGAATGGTCTGATTTTGAGTCTCACTCAAGACCAGTGGTGTGAATGGACCACCATTGCAATTCGCAGACTCGTGCTGTGAACCACCGAGACTAGTCGCACATCAACATTCACAATATACCACATATTTTTTTTGTCAAACTGACCTTGATGGCCACACTAGAACGCCGACAATACGGAAGGTGTCTGGAGTAGGTTTGTGGTATCTGTAAAGGTTACTCCGTACATGTAGATTTACGCCAGAAGAAGAGCGCCATACTTGAACATAATATCGTAATGGTTGTTAAAACTAGGCAGGTCTTGAGATTCAGCATCATAATGGCCGACATTGAAGCCTTGGTCGAAGAAGACATCTCCAGTCCTGGTATCCGTTTTCATTGTAGCTGCAGGAAGCCCGTCAACAAGCCAGTTGAACTCATAATCTTCCTTAATGCGATCGTTGATGAATTTGGCTGTTTCACCAGTCACGTCTTCCACTGTGCACAGGGTTTGACACATTTTATTGTCGCCCAACATTTTTATCTGCACAAGGGGTTGTAGAGGAAGTATTGCCATAGGATAGTTTGCGTACATTATATGGCGAGCTGAATATCCTGTCACCGAAGAGAATAGACCCAAGCGACTCGGGTTGTTTGACTGCACCCCCTTCAGGTTGACAGAATTGGAATTTGGGGTTGTAATAATCGTCTAAAAGTACAATTAGCTCTCGACATTTGCTTGCGAGTAAGGAGCCCGAACAATTGATCATTGATTTCTTGTGGGAGAGGGTAAGACCATGAACTCATTAGCGGTGCGGAAAGACTCACCAGTTTGTCGCTGTCTCCGTACAAGAGCTTGGGAGTGAGAGCATTGACAAACACAGCAACCGTTTCGTTGAGTTTGTAGTCATGCGGGGCGGCACCAGGGAGATAAAAGGCATTTGTGGACAGCGTAGGCCATAATATTGAGGCGACCAGTATACGTAGTAGCATGGTCAGCGTTTCCAGAAAGCGTGTTTACTGCCAAACACATGGCCTTCGATCAAAATCCGATCGTGTAGATCTCGAACTATTTTGGAAAGAACGCTGGCGGCGCAACTCTTTCGGGCTCGCGCGATGGAGTTCGAGGTCATTGCTCGATGCCATACCACCAAAGCCAGGGTCTCCAGGATGAAGCTCGCTCGTATGTTGCACGTCCGTATCTTTTGTCAAGTTCTTCAAGCTGTATCACACCCTACAGATGCCACAACCATGCTGCCGACATTCATGCCAGTGGCTACCCAGGCAGCTATAAAAGGGCTCACAGCAGAACAAGTAGAATCCCTTGGCGTCAGTCTCATACTAAACAACACATATCATCTTAATCTTCGTCCCGGTCTGGAGGTTTTGAAAGCAGCCGGGGGCGCACATAAATTTCAAGGCTGGAAACGGAATCTCCTTACGGTGGGCTTTGTTCCCCAAGCACGCAATTATATTGATGGAACATTTAGGATAGTGGTGGCTTTCAACTCGTGTCTCTCAGCAAATTCACAACCATCACAGAGGAAGGCGCGTTGTTCGCGAGCCCTTTCACTGGTGAACCTACTATGTTGACAGTGTGTCTAATATGTACTTTCAATCACTCCATGATTGACGGACCTGGTAGCCCGAAGAAAGCATTTCTATCCAACATACAATTGGTGCCGATATAATAATGCAGCTCGACGACGTAGGTGAGTAGATTCTATTTCCAGTCTTCAGGAATTATCCATGGCAGAAATTCTTCCCCCTAGTCTCCAGTCTGACGACCGGTCCACGTGTTCGCGAAGCCATGGAACGATCTGTGCGATGGCTCGACCGTTGTATTGCTTATCATGAAAGCTCCGGCAAGAAAGATACGCAGAATCTTTTTGCAATAGTTCAAGGTGGACTCGATCTCGAACTCAGAGATCAATGTTTAGATGAGATGATCAAACGCAAGGAAGGTGTGGCTGGTTTTGCCATTGGCGGTCTCAGTGGGGGCGAAGAGAAAGGTATGCAACGTCAGGCTCCGAATACCTACAAAATTTCTCAAGAGAGGTTCTTGTTGCAGATGTGTTTTGGCGAATGTACTTATCCTCCTCATGGTATCGTGAGCGACGCTAACAGTCGATCAGTATCAAACGCTGCACAGACAAGCTTCCCGAAGATCGTATGTTCTCTTGATCGCCGGTCGACAGCCTCTGAATCGCGTCCAGGGCCTCGATATTCTATGGGAATTGGCTTTGCCGAAGGTTAGCGTTCGATCAACTACTTGCAACGTCGCGAAGTGTTGATAAGCTTCTAGACCTTCTTGTCTGTGTTGCGTTAGGAGTTGACATGGTGTGACATTTTTTTTCACTCAATGGCGCTTTTCATATTCTCGATGAAAGGCCGATTGTGTATTCCCGACACGGACGGCTAGATTTGGAGTCGCATTAACACATCGCGGACCTCTTAACCTTAGTGAGTTATATATGAGCTAACTTATATCTGATCCTTGATCGTTCCCACTACACTAAGGACTCAGTAAACATGCAAAGGATTTTAAGCCTATTGACGATACCTGCCCTTGCCCAACGTGCTCTGACCGAACTCCTCGTGCTATCTTACACCACACGGTGACTCAGGAGACGGCGGCCGCTCATGGTAAGTCCCTCCAATTGGAAATCTCAAACCCATCTCACTGTTTAATAGCTCTTACATTGCATAACATAACTTTTCAGGCACAGATTATGGGACGCGCAAGGTCAGCGATTTTAAGCGGGACATTCCCTGATTACTTGCGGTCCTTCTTCGCGGAATACTTTGGAGATACTGGCTATCCGGAATGGTGTGTGAATGCACTCCGGAGCGTGGGCGTCGATTTGCTTGAAAACAGCCAAGCGCGGGTCGTACCAGGCCAGGGGGCAAAATGGGAGTATGCAGATTCCAAACCTCTGTAGATGTTAGGACACCACAATCTATGTGCAACAATCTACTATCGTCGACCTTTCTTATTGATAGCACGCCGGCTGGGACGAGCATTCTTCGCTCTTTTCTTCTCCATGACTTTCCTACCTTTTCTAATCTGTTCACTTGTCTTCAGCTCGGATTTGACCTTGCTCATCGGCTTGCCCGCATATCGCCCTCCAGGCCTGGTCATCTTTTCTTCAGACTGGGTCTCATTTTCACCGCGTTTCTTGAATTGGCGGGACTTCCGCTCATAGCTCACATGGAGCTTGTCGAGAGGTTTCGCTGGCACTACCGCATTGTGTCTGAACCTATGTCCCCCCGAATGCCCTGCCTGATGCCCATTCATTGCGTTTTCAGCCTCCCCAACCTTTGGTAGCGATGCCCTTGTCTTGGCCTTCCATTCTTCAAAGCGACCACTTCGATATGTAGCTGGCAGTTTCATTCCGCTTTCCGTTCTCACGAGTTTCACATTGTCCGCGCCGACGCCGTTGCCCCGAAGGAATTTTTTCTTCTTCTTGTCCCAATTCAACTGGCTTTGACGCTTTTGGCGACCGGCAACAACATCATCTCCAGTGAGATCGAAGGTTGCACTCTGAGCCTGTTGAGCAAAAGTGGCACCATCATTTAGCGAGTACCTGGGATGATTCTAAGTCAGGCTTATGACGATGTAGTGATTTAATTCATGGTACCCTTTCTCAGTTGCTGCTCCTTTTTGGTAGTGCGACATGTAAAATTCCGAGTCCCGGTAACCTTGATTTTTGGACGATGTTTTGAAAACAGCCTACAAGTAGTGTGAGAAAGGGAACCAAAGCGCTGAAGGTACTCATACTGCAATATCAGCTTCATTTGCCATTTGAGTCACGTTGCCAGAGGGAACATACTCGTCTGGCTCGTCCTGTACTATGGAAGAGGTTGATGCTTGAGCACGCTGAGCCGATCTGTTCAGCGCTTTTCTGCGTTCCTTCATAAGAGCCGCATTCGTCGAATTTCCCTTCGTCCCAACCTCAAACACAGTTTCAGAAGGGATGAATGAGTTAACTGCACGTATCAGCGCATTCCTTGCCTCTTCCTCCTCTCTCCTCTTTTGTTCATTCTTGCCTCTCAAAAGTACGGGATGGATACCGGAATTAGAGCCTGCGAGCAACCATTGTGGGTCTTTGATCATTTCCTTTGCTCGATTATAGCTCGGAGGACTGGCTTTGGCTTTGCTTTTCTCGTACAACGTATGACCTCTCTTCATAACGTCTCGCAAAGAAGGCAGAGAGTGATTAGCATCCTCCAGTGTTCGCGTGTACTCTATATCTTCGTCAATCTTGCTACGCTCGAAAGTCCCCAGAACAAGGAAATCAATATACGGTCCGTCACCATCTCCTGTAACATCGTTTTTCAACGGCCGACCCAAGAATAATTGGAGGTCCAGGAGATATGGCAGCTCTGTATTAGTGACGAAGGACCATGCCCACCCCTGTCGACCTGCTCTAGCTGTCCGTCCGACTCGATGAACAAAAACCCTGGCACTTTGAGGAAAATCGTAGTTAACCACGTTCTCAAGGACGGGGATGTCAATGCCACGGGCGGCAACGTCCGTCACAACAAGAATGCTCGTAATTCCACGTCGAAATTGATCCATTTGGAAGGTTCGGGCTGATTGGTCCAAAGAGCCATAGATATGCGATACCGCATATCCCGCGGAAGTCAAGAGAGTAGACATAAATTCGACATGGTGCTTTGTCGCTACGAAAATGAGAGTCTGGTGGGGAGCTGTGCTTTGCTCTGTATGTTTGAGCTTCCCTTTCCGTTTTTCGGAATTTTCCTCTGCTGTTTCACAATGAGCGCTCCTGAAAGGCACTTTGATCACGTCGCGGAGAAGCGAAAGGAGGCAGCCCTCCTTCTCTGCTTGCTTAACAGAGAAGAAGGCCATCCTGAGATCAGTACTGATCTTGCTTTCAGCATCTAATCGCACCAGTTTGGGCTCCACCAAACCAGCTTTGGCGAAGTCAACTAAAGATTTTGGCAAGGTGGCGGAGAATAGTAGTGTTTGTCTGGTTGAAGGAAGTCGATGAATGATCTCTGTAAGAGCAGTTTCAAAACCCATTTCAAAAAGGCGGTCGGCCTCATCGAATACGACGTATTGGATAGATTTCAGGTCCAAATTCATTTCCACAAGCAAGTGAAGTAAACGGCCAGGTGTTGCTATAATTCTGCAAATAGCTGTCTGAATAGATACGATGTCAAGGAATTGAGCTTACACGTCAGGATTGTTCGTAATCATTTCGAACTGTTCATCGAGACCTTCGCCACCTACTATAAGTCCCCATCTCAAGCTTTGCCCTTTGTTTGAGCTTTCGCTCGTTTTATCACCCGCATGTTCCCCAGCGTCGGAACGCCAACCTCTTGTCAATTCTTTACCAACTTTGAGTACTTGAAGTGCCAGTTCTCGAGTTGGTAAGAGAATGAGAGCCCTGGCACCAAATGTTGTCGTATGTCGACCTCCTAATCTTTGAACGAGAGGAATCATGTATGCAAGAGATTTTCCTGATCCAGTGCGCGCCATACCGACAAGATCTCGGGGAGGGTTCGTAAGAAGAGCAGGAATCGAGAGACGCTGTATCGGAGTTGGAACTCGATATCCCTGGAGTGTTAAAGAACGTAGAAGTGAAGGATGAAGTCCTGTAAAGTATGCTTTCATGTCGCTTGACCAAGAGGCTGCACACAAACCAACCCATGCTTTGAAAACTGCCACCACCAACTTCACCTTTTGAAACCTTCCCTTTGCCTTTAGTTTGCTTCACTACCTCCGTCCCTCCTTTAATATGTCTTTTCGCGGTAGCGTTTTGCAGGAAGTCGTTAAAGTCATCGTCGTCATCTGAAGCTTCTGTGACAATTTTTGCTTTCTTTCCAAAAAGAGCGTTGGATATGTCTATCTCTTCGTCTGACGATTCCAATGCCAGTAAAGGAGATACACAAGTATAGTTATCGTCAACGACCGACCGTTTACGTTTGGGTCCAGCCAGGTGAGCCATACTCATAGGTAGTTTTTGCAATCAACCTTCCATTCAAAAACACCATCATAAATTCGATTGATTACATAAGTATGGTCCGGGTACTACCTCTAGGGCAAAGAAATGACACAAGCCAGTACCTAGAGCGTGAATCAGGGGTTTTCGAAGGCCTGAGTTGATGTGTTTCAGTATTATGGTGTCCAGTATGCAGCCAATAGTGGCATTCAAAGCATTATTCTTGTATTTATAGGGAACAAGTGGTGCAGTATTGTCTGCAAATTGTCATGATTAATGCACGCTGCCAATCAAACAAATTCTCAATTCTCAGGTAAATGGACCCCTACCTTCTCTATTTCTTCTGGGAGCAACTGACCAAACTTCGTGATTTAACATGGATATCCAACTTGCCTCAAGCAAGCTACCTTTGCAATTACTATAAGATTGAAAATCAAATTAGGGTAATACAGTATATTTAAGCCAATGTCAATTTCCGCATGCTTCCTACCTTACTGACCGACCTTTACTATCAACGCCTCGACAAACCACGACTAGTCGAACCTGACGGTATGCGAGTCGCAGTGGCACTCGGCACTGGAAGCTTAGCTCCTCTGTTAGTCGTTCCCGTTGAACGACCGCGAATCGAAGTTGAACCGCCTGGCACTGTGGAGGCGTCTAGTCAAACCCGCATGGATATTCAAACGCTGGAATTACCGGCTCTTGCGGTGCCTTGTGTACCACGCATCGAAGCTCGAGTACCACGCACACCTCTTATTCCCCCACGAACAACCGCCTTTTCCCTTTTCTCTTTTTCTGCACGCTCCTTCTCTTCTTTCTCAATCTGTTCCTGCGCCTCGCGTTTGCGCCTCTCTTCTTCCTGCTGTTCCGCAAGAGCCTTTTCTTCGGCGTCTCGTCGCGCCTTTTCTATCTGTGCATTTATTTCGTATTCAAGCGCCTCTTCATCCTAGGCAGTAAAAAGGATGGACTAGAAGGCCGCGGAAGCAATAGACAAGGCTTACAGCATCCGCGCCTTGCCATTGCTGGTCGAAAATAAGCTGCGTGAATTCCTCTGATTTGGAAAGGATACTGATATATTTGTTCAAAAGAGCATCCGTATGTTCCAGTTGAATTGCAACGCGCTATACAGGCAGACGTATGTTAGAAACGCGCAAATGTAGAGTGAGAGTAGATGCACTTGATTCGCAGATCCCGTGTCCTGCAGTGCTTCGTTGAACAGCGCAAAAGAGGCATTGAGCTTCTTTAATATGAAGATATCGCTTTGAAGTTTATCCTCGTATAGCTTTGCCGCGTGTCTTTTGTCGTGCTCCTTCGTCTCTTCTCTCACATCACTCTCTAGAGCATCACCATCCACAGAACTGTCTGGACGTGTTACGAGTGAATCCTTGGTCGGTGCTAAAAGACTGAACACTTTTTGTTCTGCAGGTATCCTATCGGTCAGAGAAAGCTCCGATAAGGAGAGATCGTCTGTGCGCGATGATGTTGATGAGGGGGGTGGAGACTGCGACAATAATTGAGATCCACTCGTTGGAAAGAGGATGTCTGAAGAATCGAATGAGCCATACATTTCGGAATGCAATCTCGCCACGAGAGCGTCGACCCGTGAATGATTTGAAGAAGGAATCGGAGTAAGATCGGAATCTGAAAACTGCAACAGTACGTTTTCGCTTATTCACACCTCATTCACTCGTAGGAGAAACATCGTGTTAAATTCTCTAGACTAAGCACACATGATTACATGGGCGTTTGTGCACCGTTCGAAGAACGCTCCACAAAAGGGAGTGAGAACCTAAAGATGACGCAAACATATGAGGCTACATAATGTTTGGAAAAGTCAAATTAACACTACTTTAGAGGGGATGGTGGGAGGGTGAGCGAAAAACCAATGACGCGTACGCGCCAGAGACGGTGGTTCCAGTGCAAAGAGCTCGAGTGACCGAGACAGACACTTGGCCCAAAAACGCGTTTCGCATTCCTTTCGTTCCTCTCTTCCGCGGACTTAGGGAACCCGCTTGTTCGTGCGCCACCCCTGCATACAAGAAGTTGAATCCTAAGACGTTTTTAATTCGTGTCTTTACCAATAAATACAGCAATCGCATTTGGATGAGGATCAGTGAAGCAAAAGCTTCCCCCAAGCCAAGGACGCACGCGCGCCACGCCAATACTGCTCGTCAAGGAACCCTTGCAACGGAGGGTCCCAAAGCCAATTGAGCAGCAAGTGCCATCAACTAATTATAGTCATGGTAGGGTCTTTCGAACCACTGAGTTTGTTACAATATTCTCTAAGTCGATAAAAGCAAGCTCATTGACGGCTGGACTTTCATATCAGGAGAAGGCCGTCCTTTACCTTCACAACTGCTATGAGATCGACCTTGAATGAGCAAAGGAAGCACCTCGACGACGCGAAATACCAACCCAAATTGGCTGCCAAATCTGAAGCCAGATTGATTTAAAGGAGAACGTGGATCAAGTGAAAGCTCTGGTGATGTTTCTTCGCTCATTTCAGGGACACAAAAAGGTTTTAATTCGGATGTGAAACCACATTTTGGGCATGAAGAAGACTCTGAAGATGAAAGTAATACATTCGAATGGTTTCCACGCATCGGCGAAAAGGATATGAGGGGCGACATGTCCTCTGGAGTAAAGAGCTGAGGAGAGTCCAGAGAATCAAGGGTTAAATTCCGCAGATGAGGTTTCATGGATTGCAATGTCGGTTGAGATACACCAGAGTCTGGCAAGGCAGATAGGTCATCCATCGGCCGGGACGTCTTCAACGCGATCGAGGTAAAAGAGGAGGTTTTCTCCTGTGACGCCTGTTTTCCAAGACTTAAATTGTCACTAAAGGACCTCGACAGAGCGGTGGGCGAGGAGGGCTCTTCAGTATCATTAGGATATGATGGGATGTCTGATGGTGTTCGAACAATTACGCGAGGACTATGAGAGGTGATTCGTTGTTTAGCCACAGGAGTGGCACGAGAGGAGGAGAACGATGACGTTCGCATGTTAGGTTGAAACATCGCGGGGAACAGCGCAGCCTGAGCCTTGCCCATGTTCGATGGGCTCCGTGGTAGAGAGCGCTGAGTCTTTAGAGTTTCTGACGCTGTCTGAGAGCTCCTAGACTGAGAAGCCCGACCGTCCTCATGTAGTGGAGGCGTTTCCAGGCGAGACTCGGGATCGACCGCTTTGGTGACTCCGTTATCTCTCGCTTGCGCAAAGCTACGGCTAGCCTCTCCTACTGTCTTGAAGCTCTCATGAATCGCACCAGGCACGCCACTGACAAGGGGTGCTACTTCTGACCTGACAATTGTTTGAAAACTCGTTTAAGTCTGCACAAAAGGCCTGAATAACTTTACCAAGTCTCATAGACGCCTGGGGATTTTCCGACCAACACAACGTACCACTTTTTAACCTTTCTTGGCATATTTACCGTCGTGAAACAGAAATCGAGACAATGGAAGCTAGCAGGGTCTTTCGACACCTCTGATAGTTTATAAATTATGATCTTGTGTAAATAGGTGTGAACAAGCGCTAGCTTGATCAAAGGTAACTTCCTTTGTCACTTATGCTTTTTGAGGTAAAATCATCCTGCGCGTAAATTATATTTGGTGCCTAAACTATGAGAATTGGCAATGACTATGGTATTAGCATCAAACCTAATGTCCAGATAGTATGCGCTAAGAATGGAAAGTGATATTACACTGCTATATAGCCACGATTTGTCGAACGTCGTGGACGAACGGAGGAGCAGAGGTGACCGATAACGTCGTGGAGCATATACGGAACTTCTTTCCAAAAGTCGCGGTGCCTACGTTACAGGTCAATAATATTCAATGATCACAAAAAATACAACACACGGAAGAAGGTCTACACCACGGGCTCCGTAAGTCGTGTAGTTATGATATGCACCTAGACCAAAATATGCAGCAAAAGCAAGAACAAGCCTAAGCCAAACCTGATTAGGCTAGGAATTGAGTCGATGGAAGAAAAAACGTACACAAGGAAGAACCAGCTAATTCCACTCCCCGTTCTTTTTGAGTTGTCATCTTGTGGTTCATTGTCAGGAATATCACCATTATCATGGTGATCCTCATCCTTATCCCCTTCAAGAGGACAACCAGCAGGTGCGCTCCATGAAACCACTACTTGCCAACTGTCGAAAGACTGGAGGATAGGGTCAGAGGTTTCCCCTTCATTGCATAAGATCGTAAGACTGAGCAACGGATGTATTAGCGTGGCATTGGAGGGGTGCGGATATTCAGCGCCAGTCGAATTGATCGTTATATATTTGGAGGCTATGTCCAACGATGAGAAATTAGAAACACGTATTTGTAGCTACCTACGTGAAGTTCCGGCTTGGAACGTTAAGTTCTGAGTCGAAGATGACATCAATGGAATCACAGAAATTATACGATCTTTGTCGTCAGCTTTGCTGTTGATCTGTGTGAAACACGCCCTTGTTCCCTTTGCACACTTATTTAAAAGGACTGAAGAGTCAATAAATTTGTCCAGCGTGACAACTAATGATGACGGGCACCTGATCGCTTTCGGCCACATCCTCCTGCTTCTCCAGCTCTGCACACAAGTTAAACCTGAGAAGGTCAACAGTAGACGTAGGCGGTGTTTCACGCTTTCGTTTCGCTGTATGCTCTCCTGTAAGAGATGTCAAATCGAATTTGATGCCGTTAGTGGTCACTCGACAGTCGAAAGGTGAACCATCCTGCGCGTGTACGGAAGATATCATAAGCAGTAAGAGGGATATAGAAACGGCAGGCAAAGCACAAGATAATCGTAAAATCATAGGGACTGGTGACGATATGGAACAACGAGGACTGTACACAGTTCAACGTTTCAAGGACTCAGGTTACGTGCAACATCATTTATTTGGTTAAGACTTCCGTATTCAATAAGAATATTGACTGTAAGCTGCCCATTAACGGGTTACAAGGCTTGAACCAATGTGTAGGTTCCTCCCTGGATCTCCAATTCACCATTTTGGAGCGTCAGAGGAGAGGTTTCTCCTTCAACCTGGACTAACCCTGTACCAGGTAACTGGATAATTCCCCGAGTGTTCTTAGGAACATCAACCGATACCATCAACTTGCTGTCGCGTATCTTCCACTTCACTCCAAACCAACCTAAACCAGTTGTCAAGCCACCCTCTGCAGCATCCAAGCCGCTTAACACTGGTGCCAGAGACCATGTCGCACCTTGTGCAGAAGTAAGTGTCAAGCCAAGGACGAAAAAGGTCAAGGCTGGAGTAGGACCAGTCGCCCACCCATGACTGTGACTGGTATATGAATGGTCAAAATGATAACCAGCAGCTGCACGATATCTGTATTCAGTCTTAATGTAAAACGCTCGGGATAGTTATATCGCAGGAACCATCTCACCCTAGGGACCCATTGCGCGTAAACCCTTCCAACAGGCTGGATTGTACAGAGATATTTGTATAGAGCATGTAACCCCACTGATAAATAATCAAGTTTTGGGGTATAAGCCGCTATCCTAACGATATGCTTACCTCTAAAGAGTGGATGTTAATTTGTTATTTAAGGTGATTTATTTGACCAAAGACACACCTCTACGCAGGAGATCTAAAGCCCTCTCACCGTTACCGGCAATAAAATGTGCTTGAACCTACATTGTTCAGTCTCGTGTGATGAAAAAGAAAACAGGCGAAGTGAAAGGCTGACTTCAAATCCGCCGACAAATGGAATAATTGTATCATTAAGTTCCGGGTTTAACGGCCCAATATCAGTCCAGAAGTTGGTCAAACCCTCGCTGATAGCGGTATTCTGGGACTGCTGGTTGCTAACATTGAATAGAACAGCTAAGGAGTTTCCGTCTTGTGGATGCAGTGTCGAAGTAGGGTTGTCCCTAAACATGCCAGCTGCGTCGTCCCATAGTAAATCGTTGTAAGTCGCTTTCAAAGCTGTCGCGTTAGCCGTATAGGTGGCGGCCAAATCCGCAAAACCAAGATGTGTTGCGAGGTCTGCAGCAGTGACGAGGGCCTTGACGGGTTATAATGAACTGGAGGTAAAGTAGTCGAATAAGGAGTGCTTGCCTGATATAAAATGGCGTTGGCTGCAGAGTTATGACCTTGACCATTGTCACGCCCCCAGTCGTTGGAAAATGCCTGCGGAACGTTCATGAGCCCTGTTGAATCCACCTGGCCTTCCAAGAACGCCAAAGCTTTGGTGTAATTTCCCCAGACGAGACGGACAAAATCAAGGTCCCCTGTATATAGATAGTAATTGTGGGTACCGATCAACGACCAGCCAATATAAGTGTCGCTGCCTTTGGCATTGATAGGCGGTCCTGAATATTGTAGAGAGCCGGTTTCAGGGTCCTGGGTCGAGAACATGACAGCTAAAGAATTTCTCGTCGGGAGCAAATCGTTTAATGCAACGAGCTCAGTGTGAGAGGAGATTCCCATGTCCCCTGCAGTCATGACATGATCAGGCTCTATTTGTCGAACACAAGGTAATTACCTGGCCAGATGTTTCTGATAACAACCATAGTCAAAACAATCTTCTCACAACTTGACAGAAACACGACACACCTGTCACGTTTAGCACCATCAACAAGTATTGGGCCATCGACGGGACCCCCTGATGCGTTATTTGCCCAGCCTTCATAATAGCATGTTGATTGCCTGCCAGACATACAAGGGTGAAACTTACCGGCCGGCGAAGGGCAGGGCTGTTGACGGGCTTGATGGGAATCAATTGTATTCGTCTGAACCGTGTACGCTCCAGCATACCAAAGTTTTGTCAAAAAGTCGGAATCATGAAACACAGGGTCGCGAGCAAAAAAGTAACCATTGTAAGCCCGTAAGTCATCCCAATGAGGCATCCAAGTCGTATTAAGGGACACATTGGAAACGGTGATGGCGCCCTTGTCGTTGGAAACGATGGTTAGATACTTAAATCCTCCTCTTTGCTCGCCAATTGTCTGGGTGATAGTTCCCGGAGAAAGTGGGAATAATGTCTGAGTACCATCAGAATCCATAGTTGGGACTGAGCGGCATGAATCATCAGAATGCAAGGGGCTAATAAATTCAGAAGATTCGGTAAACGAAAGAGAAAGTGATGATTGTGGCGTTGCTCTGTTCACAGTGAGAGAGACTAGACCGCCAACCTGGTTTGAGATTGAGTGATGATACAATTGAAAAGCATAGTTGGTTGCGAACTTCTTGTCCAAAGTCCAAAACAAGGTATGAACCGTTTCCAGAGAGAGTCGCAGAACCATCGTGTGGTGGAACAAGTTGTTCTGGAGTCTCAACATTCCCACCACTAGAGTGCAGAACTTTTGGCCGCACAATTCTGCTTGGAGGGGCAAAGTTAAATTCATCCCAAGGTCCCGGAGGAGCTCGGGCATTGGCGTTGGAAAACAACAGGGGGAAGGAGAGTATCCAGAGAGAACCGAGATACATGGATCGTGGTTAGTGCTCCTTCACTTGAACTTCCTTATGACCCGCCAGTAATTGGGAAAAGAATTGCGTTTGGATGATTCAGCTGAATTAGATGATGTTTGGATAAAGAAAGACGGACCCATGCCCAAGGGGGGTCAAAGAAGCCAAACCATGGGCACAAGACACATGTTCTCGGCAACGACTGAGCTTTTCACACGACCGTGGTCATCCTGTCAGAACAAATCACTGCATGAAGACAGATTGACGTCACGAATTTTTTGAATGAAATCAAAGCAGACCAAGTCTTTTACAGAGAGGCCTTTCCGCAATGTTGTCGCTGAGATCACCAGTCAAATATTTCCTAGCCATGATCGCGAGAAAACAGCAATCTGCGTCCGGAATCTTCATTGTTACTGAGACCTTACCTCTAACATCATTTCCCTCCTTCAAAATGACATCTGAGGGCAGGAAACCCTTGGCAGAACATCATATGGCATGTCAAAAACATTACGATGAGCGCAAATACATGATCCATCATCTCGGAGAGTTTGTGATATAAAACGATGGCAGTGGGAAGTCCTCATTGTTCGAGAGTCCATCGACAGAATCATCATATATTACACTATTATCCATGACGTCTTGCAGGCAAGCCTAGGTCTCGCACTTCCTGGTCGATGAATCAAACTTTGCAGCAAGTAAATGTAGATTGGGTCGAAGACTTGACAAAACAATCACTTGACTTGCAAAAGATTCAGCGAGTAGTGTCTGGAACGATGTGGTTGGCAGCCAGGCCATAGTATTTCATGTGGCAAGGCTGGCGTTGGTCAAAGATCATAATTTCACAAGTGTGTGTAGCGGTTGGATTCCTGTTATGGAATGACTGGCAGTTACTATCACAGGATAGTAACGCCCTTTGCGATTTCGACGTGTTCCATTTTAGGCAATACGTTACACACGTGAGCCGTACGCGTCAATATCCTTCTCTCACCGCCACACTTGCTTCAACGCGATGGCCGGTCTCGAGAACCTCATTTCGTCAATCTACCATGAAAGACAGCAGCCTGGCTCAATGCTCTGCGCCCAACACGCACTCAACAATCTTCTGCGTATGTCCGTTTCTCTTCGTGTTAGCATGAATCCCCCCGCTCAAGTACTGCGTTGTCGTTCCCAGAGGGGAACTATGTGAGTTATAATTGCTGATACCAAGCTCAATCATACTCAAATACGCAGTTTACCGCCCCTGATCTATCAGATATTGCCAATGACATCGATGCTTTAGAACGTCGCTACCATAACGCTCACTCCGGGAGTGCCAATATGGATGATACAGGCACGTAATGACTTGAATGCTATTTGAAACTGTATTTTATAGATCGCTTCTAGGCTTTTTTTCAGTGCAAGTTTTAGAAAATGCACTCATGATCTGGGGACTCAAGTGAAATCTTTCTCCGGATTTGGAGAGTTTGCCCGCTAAACTCTCATCCTAGTCTCACTCGGTGGCGCAGCGAGGATATGCGTCCCTATCGGGATCATCCACAGTAAGCGTTTTATGTCCCCGTTTTTTACTGTTCCTTTGAATTAACTCGCCAGGACCCAACTTGCATTCATTCTCAATCTCGAACAACATTGGTTCACTTTTCGGCGATTTGGACATGTGAATCCAGACATCAACGATAACGCAGATGACGGACACTGGTTCAATCTCGACTCTTCCCTCGCTCAGCCAGAACGGGTTGGCAAACTTCATCTCGGAATGGTTCTGCACCAAGCAGAGAGTGAAGGTGCACTTTCCTTCCCTTTCACCAAGGCAATATTCTAACCTCTAGTACAGGTTACTCAGTATTTGCAGTTACTCAAGCTCATCCTTCGGCATCCCCTGGTTTGCCTCGTACCACCGCCGATGAAATTGCGTCAACCCTGCCGGACCCGACGTATTCCAATTCTCGCGCATCAACACACAGAACACTGGCCTCGACTTCAGCGCGTAGTGTTCCTGATCATATAGAAAATCTTGAGGATGAGGATTACGAACTGCAGGCAGCGTTACATGCGTCCTTGATGGGCAACTATCATAGTGTTGATCCTGTTCCTCTTGTCCCGCCGCCTGGGGTACGGTCTTTTGCGCAACTTCCACCTGATGATTTCGAAATACCGTCAACGTCACGGACCCAGACGGGCTCACGTTCACCTACAAAGGACGAGGACGAAGAAGAAGAAGGCCAATCAATACAAGGAGAGGTAGGACAACTAGACCCAGTTGCGGCGAGCATGGCCCGCAGCCAACTTATGTTACAACGGATGAAGGCACATCAAGAGCTTGCTCAGCGCGAGCTGTGGGGTCAAGGTTCAATGACTGAGGCTGATGCTGTTGCTTCTGAAGAAAGACGAGCTAGACGACAAAGGGAAGAGGCGGAGGAAGCTGAACAGTTGCGACGTACCATTGCAGAAAGTGAAACATCAGCGCAAGTTCAAAGACACACACCATGGAATGATGATGACGCAGACGAAAGGATGTACTCGGTAAATGTCGCTAGACCTGGACCTAGTCCATATCAGGGTCTTGGTGATAGGGTTTACGACGACGACGACGCTGAGTTGCAAGCAGCTCTTAAAGCCTCCTTGGAACATGTTCCCCAAGGTTGGGAGTTCCCAGAGCTGACACCTCACCTAGCGCCTTCTCAACCTGTCCCAGCCCCTGCCCAGGCCCCTGCCGTTGCACCTGCTCGAACAGAATCTGAGCTAGAAGATGAAGAATCGATTCTTTCAGAAGACGCGGAAGATTTAGAAGATCGCAAATCCTCTAATGGCGCAGAAACCGTCAGTGTGGATGAACTCAGGGAAAAGAGGCTGGCCAGATTTGGAGTGTAATTAAATTGTACAAGTAGTTTACATTGATGACAGTTGCTGTGAGCTTGATAAATCTACGAGGCTTCCAAAGCTACGAATGGTTCCTCCCCTACAAAATTTTTCATAGAATATACTTCCATATTCATTGGTTATATAGGATTGGGGTGTTGAAATGCACAATGTGCTTGATAGTCCACTGCGAAAATATGAAGGATAATAGGTCAATGGCTTGAGGACGGATGTAAGGGCTGATCATTCATGACTCTGCGATGGTGTCGCCTTTTTGCGAAACGGAGGTAACGGGAGAATCGATTTCCTGAATTTGACGGTAACTGAGAGTGTTCATGCTCTTCGTCCTGCATGGGTTCACCAGCGATAATGTTTTCCAAAGCAAGAAAATCTGAGGGCGAATGATGGTGTTAGAGAGCATCCGATGATCTGCAATGATATCTAAGTACCTTCCCGGCATATAGGGCAAGAGCTTGACAATTCCAATAGCCAGGGATCAACACAAGTCTTATGAAAACGATGTTTACCCTCGCACGGCAAGAGACGAAGATCATCCCCTTCCTCAAAATCCATGATGCATATGGGACAAGTCTCTCGGCCGATTGAGGCAGGGACAACGTCTTTCGAACCTCGTTCAACTCCCGAGGGACCTTCTCCAAGATTTGGGGATGACATTATATTACGTCCAGGGCCAGACTGACTCGAGGATTGGTCTGCAAGGGTCCGCCGATGTTCTGAGAGGTTGATGTTCTCATTGGCTTCAATTTCCATCGATGCCTTGGGCTGTAGGGTATCTCGCTCATCCAAATGAACAAGTCGTAACTCTTTCAGCTCCACGTTGGGACTGTCCAATTGGCTTTGTTGATCTACGATCTTTACTGGGGTATGTTGCGATCCGAGCTCAGCGGATGAACCAGAGGTCACAGGATCGCCTCCAAATTTCACGACAGGGAAAGTATCGAGAATAGCACGCGTCAATCCCCGTGCACGACTCTGACCTACGGTGCCTCTACCGCGTGCTCGTGGCCCATACCGTTCTGGATGACGAACGGCTCTTATTGACTGCTCTGCAAAGTCAGCCATGGCACTCACGCACAAAAACAGAATATCATACCCCAATTATGACCACTATGCAGAATAATGCCGAAACACAGCCTGTGATAGCATAAAGAATAATCCTTGTATGTACGGTGAGGATGAGATACCACACGAAGGTGAATGAGACACCTACATAGCCAAGTTGGTATTCTGCTTTTTGTCGGAAGGTGACGGATCTGCAGAGTCATTGTTCGCGGAGGGGTCATCGAGCTTTATAGTTGAATTGTAGGCCTGGAGAATAGCGAAGAGATAACCTGGTACAGGGGGCGTACCAGCTTGCAAGGTCGTGTTCATCATAGAAGCTGAATCATTCAAACGCTGTGAATCATAGACACCATAAAGGCTTTCATTCATCGGGCCAAACTGTCCAAACTGATATTGGATGAGAGACGCGCTCGTCAAACTTTGAGTCGAGAAAATGTCGAAAACTTGATCAAATGTTTCCGGATCTGCGTACTCGGGATTGATGACACACGCAAAGGAGTATTCTGAATATAAAAGCTTTTGGTGCGAGTCAGATACAACGATGCCAGGACAGCAGAGAATTGACCCACAGCTGCTACCGCACCCTTGTCCCGAGCAAGAGTGAATACATCCTCCTCCTGAGATGCGTTTGTTGCATTCACATCACACGAAATCATTGCAATCCATGGAGTCATGGCTACGATTGCTTGAGAAAACGACCCAATAAAGAAAAGTAGAAAGCAAACTCGGTGGCGTCATGTTGCTCACTTTTGCTTCGGAGAAGTGGACCAAAGCCCCCTACGCCGAGTTAGCAAAGTACACTATCACAGAGAAGGCTAGGATGCCATACCATGCTGGTCCCCTGACTACCATAACCAGCAAGTTGGTAGGAAATGTTCTGCGAATAGTAGCTGAGTAAAGTCAGTGAACAATTTAACCTGACCACAGCAGAAGGAGCATGGCTAACCCGTTAGGATACCACCTCAGATATAGCTGCGAAATGTCGGTAACATTCAAACCACCTTCAATTGCCGCTTGGGTTGAATTGGTGGGCTGCGCAGGAACGTATGCGAGGACCTGAACACAGTAGAACAAGTATCCGGTGATAAACATGAGAGCGAGTCGGAACTTGGCCAAGGTGATCATTTGGAACGATATTAGAAGGAAGGGCAGGCTAGACGGGATGTACGATAAAGTGGAGGAAAGATACAGAAAACGGTTCAGCAAGATCTCGACTCACATGAGGTCAGAGCGTTTCACATTCGATGGGTTCAGGTACATATCCCACAACAGTTCCAGATATAGATGCACGCAGCCACAAATTCCAAGAGCATCTCTAAAATGCATCCTTCGTTTCAATTTTATCATCCCATCACGTTGATGTACATTGGTAAAATGACTGCGCGTTCTACAAACTATGGAGTTTCCACATGTACCCTGTCACTCATGGCAACACAAGTTCTGGCCCTCAACATGCCATCATGGCCATGAACTCGATCTAACAACTTAGTCAGGTACTATACGTTGTTGATGTCACAGGCTAGTAATCTAGGTGAACAATTCTGTACTTCCCAAGCCCCTTATTCAGAAACGTCTCATGTATCCCGCTTGAACAATTCTTGTATCGATGCAGTTATTGATGACGCACTAACGTCAGGTATCTAGATATACCACTTTCGCAATAAATGTCCGACCGGTTTTCGCTCGGCCGAACACTCATCCATGGCTCTGGCATACACCAACTTTCCTCGCAAGTAAGTTTTCTCCACTTCACCTCGGAGTGTCATTCCGACATACGGCGATATCTTGTTCTTAAATTTGAGATTATCACTTGTGACCTGTGGAGAAAGGTAGATTAACGTTATGAATTCACAGTAATCACCGGTTCCGACCGTAAATTCTCTGTTAGGGTCCCAAATAACAAAGTCTCCGTCAAGGCCAACTTTTAATTGACCCTTTAGGTGACCGAGACCAGCATGCGCAGCGGTTTTCAGACTCAACCATTCAACAATTTGAGCAATGGAGATACCCCTGCGTTGCCCTTCGGTCCATAGAAGGCTCAAGCCTAAGCCCAATGTGCTGATCCCGCCCCAGGCACCCATAATATCGCCCTCGTCGAGCTTTTTCAATTCAGCAACACATGGGCTATGGTCTGACACTACAAAGTCAATTAAGCCCTCCTTTAGGCCAGCCCATAGTAAATCCTGATTAGCAGCTTCCCGAACCGGAGGGCAACATTTAAACACAGGCTTTCCATCAGGTATGTTGGCAGCAGAAAGACAGAGATAATGGAAGCAAGTTTCCGCAGTCAATTTCAGTCCAGTCGCCCGAGCAGATCTGATGAGAGGAAGTGCTGACGAAGCAGATAGATGAACGATGTGGCAACGCAGAGCAGGATATTTAGATTGTAGAGATGTGATGAGGGATATGGCATCTGTCTCAAGCTTCTGGGGTCTTGAGTCAAGGAAGGTCGAATATAACTTGACATCAGAATTATCAAAAGCTACAGTTGGACCCAGTTCGGCATGGAACAAAAGGACAGTGGAAGTATCCTGACTAGATCAATTCAGATGCTGTGAACATGAATATGCAAGTACATGCCTGCAGTTCGCTCATGGCAAGCTCGAGGTCATGCACTGAGACACAAGGGAATTCCTGCGATTCAGTTGTAGTCTGGTAACCAATCAGCCTGTTTGCCACATACGTCAACTCCACTTTCTATCAGAAAACATTTGAAGCCCGAGATGCCTGCTGAAAGAAGAGGTTTGAGATCTTTCTGTGAAATGTTGGTCCTAGATCATCCATCTATCTGCAAATAGTCGACAGACAGACCTGATTGCCCGGGATGACGCCGCCCCAGAAAGCAACGTCAGAATGACACTGATCCTGTGCTGCCTTTCGTTTCAATTCCAAGCGTTCTACGGTAGTTGTCGGGGGAATTGAATTCAGCGGCATGTCAACGACAGTAGTAACTCCCCCGGATGCTGCAGCTCTGGTCCCAGTCAGAAAGCCTTCCCAATCAGTACGACCAGGCTCATTAAGATGGACATGAGGACTAAGTGGATACGATGATCATTCAGTGTTTGTCAAAACCCCATGTCATTAGAAACATACTCGA